>CM040246.1:169836456-169869441 GCA_022545495.1 Chrysanthemum lavandulifolium
CGAGTTCGGAAGAGGATATTCGGCGACATTTAGAACACGTTACGGTCATTACTGAGTTTCAAGTGATGCCGTTTGGATTGACTAATGCACCGCGGTATTCATGGATCTTATGAATAGAGTTTGTAAGTCGTATTTAGACAAGTTTGTTATAGTGTTCATCGGCGACATCTTGATCTACTCCAAGAGCAAAGAAGAGCATGAAGAGCATTTAAGGACGATTTTAAGGCTACTCAAGAATGAGAAGTTGTATGCCAAGTTTTGAAGTGTGATTTTGGAACCACAAAGTGCAATTTCTTGGTCACATCATTGATAGTCAAGGACTACAAGTTGATCCATAAAGATTGAAGCCGTGAAAGATTGGGCTACTCCAACGAATCCTCTGAAATTGACAATTTCTAGGACTAGCCGGGTATTACGAAGGTTCATCGAAGGTTTTTCGAAGATAGCGAGACCTTTGACCAAGTTGACGAGAAAAACAAGAAATGCAGTGGAGAAAGAAACAAGAAGTTGCTTTTCGGTTGTTGAAGCAAAAGCTTTGCGGTCGCCAATTTGGCACTACCGAAGGCATCGAGAACTTTGTTGTATATTGCGACGCCGCATAAAGGACTTGGGGCTGTTTAATGCAAAGCGAGAAGGTGATAGCGTATGCTTCTCGACAACTTAAGACTCATGAGAAGAATTACACCACTCATGATCTCGAGTTAGGGCCGTAGTTTTTGCGCTCAAGATTTGGAGACACTACCTTACGGTACCAAGTGCACGGTGTTTACGGACCACAAGAGTTTGCAATATATTCTTGATCAAAAGGAGCTTAATATGAGGCAGCGTCGTTGGTTGGAGTTACTCGGCGACTATGATTGTGAAATCAAGTATCACCGGGAAAAGCCAATGTTGTGGTGATGCTCTTAGTCGGAAAAGAGGCCTAAACCTTTAAGAGTTCGATCATTGGGAATGACGATTATTTCTCCTTTACCATCGAAAATCCATGAAGCACAAGTCGAGGCACTTAAGGAGGAAAACCGACCAAGTGAAAAGCTTTATGGTATGCCCAAAGCGCAAATGGTTTTGTAAAAAGAAGCGGATGGAGTACTATGTTTCAAAGATAGAATGTGGGTTCCATTGTATGGCGGAATCACGGAATTGATTATGCATGAGTCGCATAAGTCAAAGTATTCTATTCATCCGGATCGGATAAGATGTATCAAGATCTTAAGAAGCTTTATTGGTGGCCGAACATGAAAGCGGAGATTGCCACGTCGTTAGCAAATGTCTTACTGCGCTAAGGTAAAAGTCGAATACCGAAGCCGTCGGGATTACTCCAACAACCGAAATTCCTCAATGGAAATGGGAGCGTATTACTATGGACTTTGTTCTGAAACTTCCTAAGACATCGGGAGGTTCTGACGCTATTTGGGTAATTGTTGATCGCCTTACCAAGTCACCCATTTCATACCGATTAGAGACTTATTCCATGGAGCAACTCACTAGACTTTATGTCAAGGAAATAGTCTCGAGGCACGGAGCACCAATTTCTATCATTTCCAAGCGAGAGATAGTCGATTCACTTCAAACTTCGGAATTCATTGCAAGATTCATTCGAACCAGATTAGAGATGAGCACTGACATATCACCCACAAAGCAGACGGTCAAAGTGAAAGGACTATTCAAACATTAGAAGACATCTTTGAGGGCATGTGTGATTGATTTTGGAAATGGTTGGGCTAACCATTTGCCATTGATTGAATTCTCGTACAACAATAGTTATCACACAAGTATCAAGATGGCACCATTTGAGGCACTCTATGGTCGTAGGTGCGATCACTGTCTGTTGGGCCGAGGTGGGAGACGCACAACTTCTTGGTCGTAAATAATGCGAAACCACGGAAAACATAGTTCAAATCGTGATCGACTTAGAGCGCCGAGTCGACAGAAAAGTTATGCGGACGTTAGGCGCAAGGATTTGGAATTTCAAGTGGGTGACAAAGTTATGTTGAAAGTATCGCTTGGAAGGGCGTAGTGCGTTTGGAAAACGTGGGAAATTGAACCGAGATACATTGGACCATTCAAGATTTTGAGCGAGTTGGTCAGGTAGCTTATCGACTTGATCTCCCGAGAACTTAGTCATGTGCACAACACGTTTCACGTTTCTAACTTGAAGAAGTGTCTTTGGACGAATCGCTCGTTATTCCATTGGACGAAGTTCATTTCGACGACAAACTCAATTTTGTGGAAGAACACAGAGAAATCATGGACCCGAGGTCAGCGGTTGAAAGCAGTCGTATTCCTATTGTGAAAGTTCGTTGGAATTCTCGACGAGGTCCCGAGTTTACTTGGGAGCGGGAAGACCGGATCGACACAAGTATCCTCATCTTTTCGCCGACACCGTTAGACCTAACAACGATTGAATTCGAGGATGAATTCCTTTTAGATGGGCGAATGTGACAATCCGTACTTCGGTCATTTCTCGACACGATTCATGTCTCATTATTTCAACATTTATAGTAAACTTGGTTTACTTGTTTCAAATTCGCGTAACCTTGGAGGTTTAGCGGCGAATTCATGATCATGACATCACGTACATTTCATATGGACTATGATTAGTCTACATTTCATTGACACCATGTGCATCTCATTAGTTCATTCACGACATTTCATTTCACCTTCAACGCGTAATTTTTATATTTAATAAACTTTATCGCGTGAGTTTTATTTTGTATATTTAATCCGTTACTTTCAAAAATGATCCCGAGGTATTTTTAAACTTACATTTAGTTCATAAAAACTATATTTTTAGTTTTCCTAGTGTTTCAAATTTATTTGGTACTTAAATCGTTAAAGTTAAATTATTACGACGTGTTTCTTAAAAATTTTAAGATAATTATTTTTATCACTCAATTTTTACAAGGAATGTATTTTACAATTTTTATTATATCATTACATTCTATTTTGACCTAATAAAAACTTACTTGTACCAAAATTTTCATTTACCTTTTACTTATATTTTTCTACATGCTCAATTATTACACAAATGTTTATACATTTAAAAAAAAATATATATATATAATATCTACATTCCCCCCTTGGCGACCAAGGGGAAGAATGCGATAATTGATGTATGGTAGTTGATTGTTTATAACTTTACACAATCCAAAAGTCTTACTTGTTACTTATCATTTACACATTCATTTATCATTTTCACCAAGTGTTAAACAAAAATTTTTCTCTCCTTTCTTTGGGTCTTCAAGAACCGGCCAAGCATCAAGAGAACCAAGGGATCAAAATTTTCATCAAGTTCAAGTGTTTATCAACCTAGTTATATCCTTTATATGGTTTTGAAATAAAACCAAGGATATTTAAGTTTAATCCTTGTTACTTTCACCTCATCACTATCACTTGTAAGCATGTTTTTATTATTTTCATGTTTTCTTTTCATTTTCATATGTTTCTTTTCATTTTTGGAGCTTATATGCATGATATGTGATTTATACCATTTATTTCATGATTTATTGAGTTATATATACATATTGGTCATCCTATAAATATTCCCATGGTATTCTTTGGTCTTGATGGTGATTAGGAACCCATGACACCCTAAGAAGGTGTATGGTAGGATTAGATTAGTTTCGGAGTTGATTTGAAGGGATTAGAATAGGTTTTGTCCGAGAAAAACTATTTTCGATAACTATATTTTAGGTTCTGTCCTTGTTTCGAATTTCTGGAAAAACCTACTGTTGGTACGAAACTTTGGCCTTGATATTTAGAAAATATACTTTAAAACGAATCCGTGGCCTTTTGAACGGATAAAAACGGACTTATAACGAAGAAGTTATGGATTTTTAAAGTTTGACGACGAAATAAATAGTTTACGAAAATTTCAGCATGCAGTTTTAGTATTTTCGGTCAAAAGCGAGCCTTAAGCTTCACAAATTATTTCGACTAGTCAAAAATATATTAGTTTACTTGATACGAAGCTAAGGACGTATTATACGTGAAAAGCGGGTTTAAAGCGACAAAGATATGCACGTTTTCATAAAGTTGCGTAAATATTATTTTACGAAAAACTATATTATTTTTACGTTACAAGTATTTCATTAATTAGTATGTGACCATGTTTTGTTTGTTTTAACCATGATGTGAAACTTTTGGAGCGAAATGTCTTCTAGTAAAATCAAGTTCACCGCCATATTTTTCAAAACAAAAAGCCGTTTATACAGTGGAGTTATAGTGAATTAATTACGGATGTTCAAACTTGGCGAAACTCATTTTCGCACACAATTAGCAAAAACCACCATCTTTAACCCTTGATATCTTTATGATCGAGACCTTTTGGACGAAAACTCCTGAACTGAAACTTCTAGATATCGATACAAACTTTCCAAAACCGTCGAGTTCGTTCTCTAACGATCGACGTACACCATTACGACTACTTTTCCGAGCCATTTTGTTGATTTCATGAAAATTCCGACGACATTGTTTTTGACGAAAAGTGACAATTTCACCAAAATCATTATAAAACCATTATAGGATGACATTTTGGCGTAAAAACATGTAAAGTCATTTTTGAAGGGTCAAGGCGTCAAAAGAGTATTTTTAAATCGACAAGTAATATTTTCAAAACCCGTAAATGGTATAAATAACATCTGAAGTGCATGCATAACATTACATTGCAACTCATGACATATCATATCATTCATAATAGGTCCGGTTGACGCATTACATTACACCTCGGTGTACTCACTTTTGCCGTTATTCCGGTTTATCCAAGTGAGTTTTCATAGCCCGTTTACATGCTTTGATTATTTTCAAACCACGGGAGAATACATTGCACTACATTTTTTTGTACGATACCAAGTATGTTAAATTCATTACATTGCTTAAGTTACCGCATTTGCCAATTTGAAAGTCCCCATTATACGAACATGAACCGTTAATCTTTGAAGCGAGGATGAGTGGATAGATCTATCGAGGTGGCGCCTCCATCCGGGTTGGTGAATCCCAACCGAGCAAGCGGATGCATTTCATTTGATCACGTTACGGAGTTGTCGGCAAACACTCTAGGGCATACATTATTGAGCAGTCTAGTTTCGGGGTCATGGGCTTAGAGCAATTGTAACATTATTTTTACGTGTGGATTGTCATGCATGGTCTATACTTGTGTAGTCGTATAAAACATTTACATAAACCTATGATTTCTCACCAACATTATTGTTGACCGTTTTTAGCAATGTATTTTCGTGTGGCGAGGCATTCATCATGACATGGTTTAGGGACCTACATTTTGAGTCATGCGTCGACTTACATTATGTACATTATGGTACTTTATTTCAAAACATCGTTTGGATTTGTAACATATTTGTATTTCCATAAACTTTGTAAACCTTTTGGGACCGATGTGGTACTCGAATGTTTTATGAAATATCCAACGATATTTTTTTTAAAAGCGACACTTTAGGTCGTTCAATATAAGCGTGATGTGGTGCTATGACGATCAATCCCGTGAATTCCATTCCATTGCAAAGCAGTAAATTGGGGTGTGACACATCGAGCACGATCTTTTGTCATTCGGGGAAAGTTGACTTTGGTTGATAAGGACTTCGTCTTATCGATTCAACCTTTCCCGCCTTGTCCGCTCTTTCTTGATCTTTACATCCTTGATCTTCTACTTGGTTTGTCTTGATGTAAGAAGTTGGAGAGGATCTTAGGGATTCGGTGAGTTATTGTCATCACTCACTGAATCCATCATCTTCTTCTTGACTCGGTCTTCACCCTTTAAGTTCCGCCTTTCGGGTGGAGACTTCTTCTTTGCCTCTTCTTGAGTATCACGAAGGCGACTCACGAGAGACTATGCACTCGATGACCTGTTTGTGTTAACGGAATAAATACTTGGGCTATTTTCTATTCAAATCCTAGATTAAGGGTTTGGGTATTCTTGAACCCAACACTTAGGACTCCAACGAGATCTCAACAACTAAAACAAAAAGAAATAGCCTTTTGACACCTCCCACTTCTCCAAACACAATTTTCCAAGACACGAAACCTCATCACCCTTAACTCCCATTAAGCTACAAGAACACCTAGGTTCTTTTCCATCACCACTTCCAAACATCCGAACATTGATCCGTATTTTCTTATTTTTCCACCACATCTTCCGCATCTCACAAATCAAAACAACCCGGATAACTTCCGCACTCATTACCCACATCACTTACATTGTGAACATTGCCAATCCACTAGGGATATTGCAATAGAAGTTAGGGAAGAAATGTGATTCATACTCAACCTGATTCTTGATCGCATCAATACCATCACTCATCAAAACATCCATCCATAACCTTATGCAAGCATGGAAGGAATCATTATTACTATTTTCTATTATTTTTCTTTTGAGTCATGTTTAAAGAACAAGTCTTGTTCTTACTTTTACATGCTTGTATGTGGCATAAATACCACTACATTTTGTAGTTTTATTACAAGGCCTTGTTTACATACCTTGGCTCCCAATCTTGATTCTCGTCAATCACAAGATTATTTATGCATGTTACTACTAACTTTTTCTTTGTAGGATCTTTTTTTTCTCACTTGGCGCCCCAAACTAGGGGAGCTACCGTCAAGGGGAGTAAGCGATCGTGGACTAATTCTTTCCACTTTTTATCTCTTTGAAGGGTTAACTTTTGTTTCGACAAAAAGGGAGAAGAAGTAAAACTTAGGGCTTTCAAAACATACATCTAATCTTAAGTTTTACTTATCATAACATTATGTTTTGTCATCAACAAAAGGGAGATTGTTGATACAAATAAACCGTAAAAGCGTTTATTAATATTTTTCGATCTCTTTGTGTTTTGTTGATAAAAATATAATGTTATCATAAGTAAAATTATAAGGATACATGTTATTTTTTAAAGCATTTACATATAGCCATTTAATACAAATTGTTGTAATTAATCATTTGTTATAATAGTTTATTAGGATGGATAAAATCACAACCCATGGATCATATCCATAACCCATGGTATTGACCCATACCCATTTGACTAGATGCATTGCATCTATTAGATACATTGTATCTAATGAAATACCCATGGACCAACCCATAACCCATGACCCATGACCCATAACCAAAAACCCATGGGCAAGAGGGCGTCCCACGGATCCCTAGGTTTACACTAGACGGATCCCTTAAGGGAGGGATCCGTGGGATCCGGGAATAGTGGAAAGTTTTGCCTATAAATAGAGAGTCATTTCTTCATTCTAACTCACCCCTCTTCTTACTAATTCTCTCATATACTCTCACTCTCTTCTAACAAAAGATCACTTGATCTAGAGAGTTGCTCTTCTTTCTTTCTTTAGTGATTCTCATATAGGTCCTTCTCTAAGGCGAGATCATGACCATTCTACAAGTCATCCAAGCAAGGGGTCCTTGATTGATTTGTTCCTCCACAAGATTTCTGTAGCAAAGATCTTGTATTTGATATTTCACATACTTGTTGTGTAATAGTCGTGTTGGTTTAGTCCACCGTGTTACGGACTCGGTATTTAGCTTTGTACCGGAAAAAGGTGTAAGCAACGTTGTGAAGGCTTCTCCGCCAAGTTGAAGGAGTTTGTTGACATAGTGCTTGAATTCTCGAGTAGGTGACTCGGGGAGTAGAGTAGGGCAAGGAAGGTGTCCTTGTAGCCGAACCACTATAAATCGGTTGTGTCATTTTTATCCTTTACTTTACCTTATTTACTTGCATTACCATTAGATCTATACTTTCTCTTCATCCATATGATTTCACATAATATCGAATCTAAAGTTTTGAAACTAACTTAAAATCGGCAAAAGTATTCAAACCCCTTCTAGTTTTCTCAATTATTTTCGGATCATTATAACTCATCATCCTTAAAATAATTTCGTCCACGTAATCAACAAGAAATTCCTATGTCTTATGTACGGGTCATTAAAATTTTTCCTAATTAAAAAGATTTAGCCCCCAAAATCGACGAGAACTAAATGGTACCACGAAAAGAAATGGTACCTCTAATCAAAAAGTCGGGGGTATCACTCACGAATAGATTCCTCGAGTTCCCAAGTAGCCTCACGTTCAAAATGATTTTCCATAGCACTTTGACAAAGGGAATTATTTTCTTGCGCATTATTCACTCTTCTCGACCTAAGATTGCTTCGACTTCTTCTTCACATGATAGATCTTCTTGAATCTAATCAGTGGATATTCTACAACATGAAGCGGGTGATAGTTGTAGCCTCGTAATGTAGACATGTGGAACACATTATGTACATGAGATAACGTCTTGGGGCAACGCTATGCGATATGCAACCTCTCCTACTCTCCAACACTTCAAAGGGACCAATAAACCTCGGACTAAGTTTCCTTTTATGCCAAAACGTTGAACACCTTTCCATGGGAAATCTTGAGAAACACATGATCACCGGTTTTAAAATCTAGGGTCCTCGATGCTTATCGGCATAACTTTTCTGTCATGAGCGAGCCTCTTTCAACTTCTCTTTTGCAACCTCAACCTTCTCGTTAGTAATTCTAACCAGCTCAGGTCCTTCAATAATCTCTTCACCAACTTCATTCCAACATATTGGAGATCTACACTTTCTCCCATACAACATTTCATAAGGTGCCATGCCAATACTTGCATGCCAACTATTATTATAGGCAAATTCAACCAAACAAAGATAATCGTCCCAATTCCTGTCCATTCCAGAGCATAGCATCTCAGCATATCCTCCAATGTCTGAATAGTTCTTTCTGACTGGCCGTCTGTTTAAAGATGAAAGACAGTACTATAATTAAGCTTCGTACCCCATGCCTTTTGAAATCCTTTCCAAAATTGCGATGTGAAACGTGAAACGATTGACACGGAGTGCCATGAAGTCTAACAATCTCCTTACGAAATGTGTCGCTAACTTGCTAGCGGAGTATCCTTCATGAATAGCTAAAAGTGAGGCGATTTTGTAAGTTGATCAACCACCACCAAGATTGCATCATTCTTCTTCAAAGTCTTAGGTAGCCCGGTCACTAGATCCATGGTAATATTTTCCCACTTCCAAACGGGAATTTCCAACTGCTGCAAGAGTCTGCTAGCTCGTTGGTGCTCTATCTTCACCTGTTGGCAAGTAAGACATTTTGCCACAAATTCTGCTACATCTTTCTTCATTCCACTCCACCAAAAGTAAGACATAGTTTTGTTTTAAGGTCCGAGACATTTTCGTTGAACCAGGATGAACAAAAACTGGAGAACTATGTGCTTCTGATAATAATGCTTCTCGAATATCCGTATCATTATGAACACACAACCTATCAGCGCACCACAATACTCCATGATCATCCAGACGAAACTCTTCTTGTTTACCATCCTCTAAATTTTGCATTATAGCCCACAACTCACCATCATCTTTCTGGGCTTCCTTAATACGCGTCAATATTGTAGGTTCAACTGTCAACTGAGCTATGACGCCATCTGCCTTACCAATGTATATTTCCACCTCTAAACGGTTCAAATCGGCTACAATCTCCGGTTGAGTAACTAGACAAGACATGCTCCCATAACTCTTCCTACTAAGGGCATCTGCAACAACATTTTCCTTGCCCGGGTGGTATTGAATATTGGCATCATAATCCTTTAGGAGCTCTAACCATATTCTTTGTCTCATGCTGAGTTCCTTTTGTGTGAAAATGTACTTCAAACTTTTGTGATCAGTAAAAATATCACAAGTTTCTCCGTACAAATAGTGTCGCCATATTTTGAGAGAGAAAACAATAGCTGCTAGTTCCAAGTCATGTGTAGGGTAGTTCTCCTCGTACGGCTTAAGCTGTCGAGATGCATAAGCAATCACCTTCCCATGTTGCATAAGAACACACCCTAAACCATTCTTGGAAGCGTCACTATAAATCTGAAATCCCCCGGTTCCTTCTAGCACAGCAAGTATCGGAGCCATAACAAATCTTTTCTTTAACTCCTTAAAGCACTTCTCTCGCTCATCATTCCATTCAAATTTCACACCCTTTCGTATCAGTTGGGTTAGAGGCAATGCTAAAGACGAAAAATCTTCTACAAAACGTTGGTAGCAACCGGCCAAACCTAAGAAACTCCTTACCTCTGTAACTGATTTAGGTTGGGGCCAATTGGTAATAGCCTCTACCTTGGCAGGATCCACTTCAATTCCTTTAGTAGATACTACATGCCCAAGAAATGCAACCCACTTCAACTATAATTCACATTTAGAGAATTTAGCATATAACTTCTTTTCTCGAAGGATCCCTAAAACTGTGCGCAGATGTTGCTCGTGTTCTTCTTTTGATTTAGAGTATACCAAGATATCATCAATAAAAACCACAATAGATTTATCTAGGTAATCATGAAAGACGCGATTCATTAAATCCATTAAGACGGCTGGAGAATTTGTCAAAACGAAAGGCATCACCAAGAATTCATAATGAACATAGCGAGTATGAAATGCGGTCTTAGGAATATCTGATATATGCTTATTCACATATCTTTTCATTATCAAACCGACCCAAAACAACCAAGGAAAAGCCGTTTATTGCTTATATTTGTGGTTTTCTTGAGTTTGTGCTTGTCGAGTACGGATATGCAAAACATGCAAAAGGATCCAAATCGGATGTAAATCCGAGCACGAGAGATCAAGAGAGTTTTAATGATTTGGAAGGTCAAGATTGTGTATTTTGGAAGATTTTATTCTCGAGAAGATGATTTGTGAAGTTTCAAAAAGTTTGAAGAAATGGCAAATTTAGTCCATGCACTTTCAGCTTTTGACTGAATTGATCCTCAAAGATTCAGAAATTACAAAAGTCACCCTTGGATTATTAGAGCTTTACATGATTGGTCCTTGAGATAATTCCAGAGTTACACTTTTGGTCCACAGGAAATTGAATTATACAAGATTGGTCCCTAAATATTACTTGGATTACATTGAAATCCTTTATCCAAATTCATATAAACCTTATTTAAAATTGGAAAACCGAGCCCAAACAATCCACTAATACTTACCGGTTACACTATCCTGCAAAGCCACCCAAACCCGCCCAATTAAACCGGTCAACGAACCCATGAACGATCGAACACCGAAATATTATTAAAAATAAAACCCGCCAAAATCCATTTACCCTTTCCCTTTTGCAGTTACATGAACCTAATTCACCCTCCCGTGTAATTAATCAAATTGACCGCAATTAAGGGTAGAATAGTACTTTTCACGACACCCCGACAAGGGAATGACACCTCATCAATCCGTGTGATATAGGGCGCTTGTCGCTCTCTTATTGGTCAAGCCAGTCACCGATTCAATCGAGGGATGAGATGAGAGGAAGCGGTTATTTTGATCCAAGGGTGGCAAGCGAATGCAAAGAAGCACAAATAGAAGAAATTCGAAGCTTCTCAAGCCTAGCTCGATTATAAATAGTCCTCATTTCTCATTCACTTATAGTATCTTACTTTACGTATTTTTTTCTTCTCTCTAGATTAAGTTGTAGTGGTTACTTATATTTTCAATGTTTTAAATACTTTGTAATTAGTATTTTGTACTCATTTCCAATTATTAATATAATTTCAGTTTTCATTTTAAGTTGTTTGTTTATGTTTTATATGATCTAAATCTGCTTTATATCTTAATTGAGTGCTTATTTCAGTGTTTTCATCAAAGTTTTAGCTTAACTTTTCAAAATCTCAAAAATACAAAAAAAAAATCAAATAAATCATTTAAAAATAAAAAATCACTTTAGATCTGTATTTTGGATTAATCCTGTACTGATCTATTGTTTCTTATAGTTCATTTAAGCTTTTAGTAGCTTATAGTGAGCTTGTACTTGTTTTAATCTCAAATTCACAAAAATCTCAAACAAAATCAGATGCTACAGTACTGATCTGATCTGCTAGTGTTAGATCTTGATTTAGATGGTAATGATGCTGGAATTGGGTTGAATACTGAGCTGGAATTGGATTAGGATTAGGGGATAAGTAGGTTAGAGTTACTGTTTCATTGGTGCAAGCCATAGTGGCTAGGCTGTCTTGTAAGTACTCATATCTGTTATTCACATTTGGTTATTGAATCTGTGGTTTTAATCTGTTATTTAGTGTTAATTTGTACTGTTTGATCTATGTTTCATGATAGTTTGGTTTGATATAGTAGTTATCTGTTTTTAGATCTCAATTCAGTAGCTTAAGGAGTGTTTGGAAGTGGTACTAAATCTGTGATATAGATTAGCTAAACTGATAAGAGTAGTTGATACTGGTTTAGGTAGTTAATTGATAATCATTAGAGGTCTTTGACATTGCAGTTTCAATCAAATAGTCAAAATCAACTTGCAACTGCTCTTTAGTGCATATCTGTTAAAATTAGTAGCTCAAATTAGCTTATTGGCTTTAGATTAAGTAGAACTAGCTTGCTATAATCTCCATTAGCTTTTAAACATCATTTTCAGTTCAAAACTTTGGATCAAATCTCAACATAGTCAAACTTCAAATCTGTTTTCAGAAGTCAAAAGTCAGGTCTGATCTAGTTTGAGCGGATCTTGCAGCTTGAGCACTAAGCTCATTTCTGTGATTTAGAGTCTAAGATTTGGTTTAGGTATAGTCAGACAGGTGGTTTACAAGGCCACTTATCTGTTTTTGGTACTAGCTTGTCTGATAAGCTGGTACATAAGCTCAAATCAAGGGGGTGATTCACTGTTCTGACTAGTTTAGCAGTTAGCATTAGATCACTGATCTGAGGTTGGAACTTGTTAGGAGTAGGTGTTTTCAGTTGCATCCAGCTTATTTCAGTAGATTTTAGCTTCTGTCACTGTTTGGTTAGCCATTTAGCTTATTTGCTTATTGTTAGTAGCTTATTTCACTAGCAGTTACTCTACATCTTTTGATTTCTACACATAAGCTAGTGATTTCTCATTTTTCATAGATTCATTATATCATTTTAGAATTTTCCTGAAGATTTCATAATTTTTGGTCTTTATTGCTATTTTTCTCAATTTAATTAGATTTTAATCACTTTTTAATTAGCTTTTATTAAAAATAATTGAGAAAAAGCTCCAAAAAATAATTTTTCAATTTTCTCAGTTTTAGAAAAATATAAAAAGCTTAAAAAAGATTTTTCCTTATTTTTCTCCCTTTATTTAGTAATTTTAGAATTTTAAATAGTTTAAATTAGTTTTAATTTTATAAAATCAAGAAAAATCCAAAAAAATTAGTTTTAATTCTAAAATAGTTTTCTAATATCATTTTTAGAGTAAAAGTAATTTTAGATTATTTTTAGGAGTTAGATTAGTCGTATTTGCTTTTTATTTGCGTTTCGTTTGATTTCCTTTTTGCGTTTTAGTGTAGAATTGCGTAGTTTGCCTTAGTTTTTAGGATTTCCCGTAGATTTTATGTTCCATTTGCTTTCCTTATCCCGTAGTTTAGAATATATCATCTTATGCCCTTTTCTTATTCGAATCCGATATTTGAGGCGTGAGTTGTTTACTCCATTCATCCTCGTTGGGAGAAACGACCGGAAATACATTCCTTTGTATTTCTTGGAAAATATCTGTCTGAAAATGAATTATCAAAATGGCGCCGCTGCGGGAGGGCTTGTAGCGAGTTTTCGTATTCCGTCTCGTATCGCGTGCATTTGAAGATCCTTCCCGAGTGAAGTTCCGTTGTTTTGTAAATATATATTTTGAAAACCCAAAAACATCTAAAACACCAAAACATTCTTCCTAGAGTGTTTGCAAAACCATAAAATTAAAACCAACAAAATAAACTGAAACGTCAATTGTTACGTCGGCTCACCTTGAAGGTACAACCTATACACGTGGTATAAGGAAAGTCTTGACATTAAATTGCGGTGAAGAACGATCCACTCTTCGTTCCCGCTCATTGCGTACTTTTGAGAGCTACTGAGCACCGGTTGACGTGTGATTACAAAAATATTGTGTTTTCTTATATAAAAACCCAAAAGATTTTCTTTTTCAAAATTTGTTTTATAAACCTACAAATATTCTTCTTGTATCCTCTTAACTCGATAATTCTTTTCTTCAACCCTCTATATGTTTAATTCTCATGGATACTATCGATTATCGTCGTTGTTTTCATTGCAAAGGCCGTATGGAGGAGAAACAATATTCTTGTCTTAATCCAGAATGTGTATGTGGTCGATGTGGAGATCCTGATTCTAGAAAATCTTGCTATTGGTGCGACTTAGCCGACAAAAATCTCTCGATGAACCCTCGATTCCTACTCCTCTCCGGTGAGGAGGTGGAACATGTTTCTGAGCCCGAGGCGACTCCCGTTCAAGAACCCGAGCCTATCACGGAAATGGCTAATTCTTATCCGGATAACTCTTGATTTTTATTTCGTGTGTATATGGTGCAGCGGACCCGAATATGGTGGAAATTGTCCCGCTTGTAGTGATGGAAAATCAGGAACCGAATTTCACCATAATCCGACTATGAGCCAACCAATTTTCCTAACCAACCTTTGTACCATGAGCGATTCATACTCTTGTGAGTATTGTGGTGGTCCTCACCAAGGTTTTCAATGTCAAGTTCAATATAACAACTCAACCTTTGGTTATGAACCTTACCGTATTTATCACAACAATCATCTTGTTGTGAGTATTGTGGAGGTCCACACGTTAATTACGATTGTCGGATGCAAAACCCTATTGTTTACGAGCAAGTTCCTTGTAACAATTACGATTATCCTTATAACCCACCTCCACAATACCAAGAAGTTCAACCACAACCTTCACTAATGTCTAATCCAAAATTTACGAAATAATGATTGATCTTAAGAATCTTCTTGATAAACTTTCCCACGTAAAAGAAGATCCTCCTCGAAAACTTATGGTGAATTACTCATTTGAAGAGCAAGTCGCTAAAATTAGTTACGGAGACCTTCGTTTACGATTACGATTCGATGGCGATTATACTCCTCCGAGTGGCAATCCCACTCCCGTTTCGAGCCTTTCATTTCCGACCCTTTCCTTCTCTCACGCGGATGAGAAGTAACGTTCTTTTGGAAGAGGTCGATGATTCTATTGCTACGGACATTATTGCACCCGTTGACTCTCTCATAATGGGGGATGAACATCTTAGTACTATTCCGGAAACGGAAGTGTCTAGTGTTGAGATCCTTATCCCAAGCCCAAGAGAGTCCGAGTCTAGGGTTGTTAATATTTGTGATGAGCCTTCTCTTGATAATTTGAATGATCATGTTGAGATGTTCTCCGATTCCGATAACGATTCTTATGGAGACATCGATTTTGTCGACGATTTACCTTACGAGCCCCGAGGAAGAAGAAGAGATTGAGCCGATGATATTGAGATCGAGGATCCGACACTCGTGAAACATTGTCAAATGTTTATCTTCTCATTGCTAAGATTGAAGCATTGAGCGATAATTCAAGTTCGCATCTGTCTCCGTTAAAGATAGTGATTTCTCCCGAGCTTGAGACTTTCCGATTTGATGAAGAGATTAGTGGCAATCCCACTATTGATGATGTTTATCCTCCGATTCTTGAGCGATTCTATTTTGATGTTGATGTGAGCAAAGTTTTGAACGAGACTTCCGATACTCCGACAAATGACCCAATCATTGAGGAAGCCGACTCATTTCTTGCTATTGATGACCCAATACCACCGGGTATTGAGGATGTTGTTATGAATGATCCCGAGGGGGATATGATGTTTCTTGATGGACTGCTCGACTCTCCTCTCTCTCATGAGTCCACCATCATGTATCCCGTTGAGCCTTTATGTGAAGACAAAATTTTTAAACCTGGGATATGCATTGATGAGTTCTTTGTTAAAACCATTATTCGAGAAAAGGATCCTCTCTTGGATGCCTTCATGTTTGAGCCTACACATCTTATCTCTTACCATAAGCTCCCGTCTTCTTTGGAGTTTTCTCATTTCTATCCATCATTCTTTCGTCCACCCGCAAAACCACCGGATGATGGATCATTCTTTCATGTTATACCATATGTGCTTGAGCCGAAACTTTCTTCACCACCCAACCACGGATCTCATTCCTTGGGAATGAGGACACTTTTGACCACGGTATCTCTACCGCTTTCTTCCCAAGGACAAATGAATTAGGGACGAGTCGGGGCTAGCGACTCGGTAATCAAAAACGATGGCGCTTCGTGGGAGGCACCCCATGCTTATCATCTATCTTCTTTATTTTTTCTCATAAGTGGCGCGAAGGGTCGCCTCTTCAATTTCTCGTGTTTGGTTGTTTGTGATATTGTGTGTAGGATGTTCCGATATGAAGACTCTCGTGCTCGAAGTTTGTCATTTCTCCACTCGAGTCTCATGATCGATCTTGATGGACATCCGATATCCTAATCTTATCGACTAACGTTTATCTTCTAGCATACTTTATAAAGCGGCTTTTAGATTTTCGTGATACCTTGCTTTAAACATTGAGGACAATGTTTCGTTCTAGTCTGGGGTAGGGTAATCTTCGATTTGATTTGACCGCACTTGCTTATTTCGTCGTGTTTCTCTCGTAACCCGTTTTCCTTATAAATTGAAGAATTGTGCAAAATGAGCAAATTTAAAATTTTGTAAGCTTTTGTTAAGTCTTTTGATTGAAAAGTTTTGCTAGTCTCTTAGACAAGAAGCTATAAAATGCAATTCTAGCTCACAAGGCCAAGATTTTGCAAGTTCCCACAGTGACTTTAAATATGCATAACTTGATTTCATTAGGCGAAACATTTGCTAAGTTAATATATGTTTTGACACCTTGATTGACTTTCATTTGGTGAGAGTAGGAATAGAATTTCGACTTGACCGGGCGTGTTGAGCCCTAGCTTGTTCCCTTAGCCATAGATAATCTAAAAATTATCGGCTAAGCATCTGCGGATCTCATTATTTGGGATTTTAAATTTGCAGAGATCGAGAAATGATAGAGTTACTTATGAGTTTAGATGCTAAGCGTGGAGTAGTTGGTTCTCTTTAGAGCCCATCAAAGGTACTTATGGCTTTTTGTTCCCACAAAATTGTTTCACCCCATATCTGTCTAAATAATTAGAGATGTTGAGTTTTTGGCGATAATTAGTTCTTTATCTTCTTGAAAGAATCTTTGTTTTAAAAATTGGGTACACATCAAGGATCCGTAATAAATAAATGAGTAATCAGTTATAAGTGATATGTGAAATGTAATAAGTAAAGTTGTGAGCTGCGGTGTCGAGATCGGACCCTTGGATCTTTAGCCGGGATTGAGTGAGTCTTAGCCTAGCCGGTAGGGATCCTCATTTCATGAAGCCTATAGTCTTGGAATTACCCCGTGAAGCTCCGTGGTTCCGGCTCATATAAGTAAAAGTATAAGTGAAAAAAAAAAAAAAAAAAAAAAAAAAATGATGTTGAAAAATGAAAAGTGAAAAAATTAAAAGTTAGTGAATAAAATTCCTTGATGTGGACCTCATTTTTACGACAATGGTTCTTGAGAGAGGCGGATAACTAATTATCGACTTAGCTTTGTATCTTTATCGGAATAATTCTTATAAGCGAGAATTTGAAGAAATTCATTTCTCACAAAAATAAAAATCTAGAGGAAAATAGGAAAATGGGAACAAAGGTAATTACACAAGTAACTTCCATGGGTAGTGTTAGCATCTAGAGTCGTATGTAACAATGATTTCGGTTTCACGCTTAGTTTGGGAGCTTGTGAAAATCGGGGACGATGTATTCTATCCGTATGGTCACTTCACCGTGTTGTGTTTTCTACTCCGTGATCCTAACGTGTCGTTTGAAAAATGTTGGAGTTATTGATCGACATGAAAGTTCAACAAACCGTCATTCATAATGGAATGTGCTTAATCGTAATATCTACTTATGAATTAAAAGGTAAACGGGGCGTTTTTAGAATTAAGGTTTCTTAATCTCTTTTGAGGAATCTTTGCTAATTCTTCATAGGTTTAGTAGAAAGAGATTGAGATCCTTGGTTTTAGAAGCGTGATTTGATTGCATCGCGTGAGGACACGACAATGGTCTCGTCTGGGGTATTTTGATATATGCTTATTCACATATCTTTTCATTATCAAAACTGACCCAAAACAACCAAGGAAAAGCCGTTTATTGCTTATATTTGTGGTTTTCTTGAGTTTGTGCTTGTGCAGTGCGGATATGCAAAACATGCAAAAGGATCCAAATCGGATGTAAATCCGAGCACGAGAGATCAAGAGAGTTTTAATGATTTGGAAGGTCAAGATTGTGTATTTTGGAAGATTTTATTCTCGGAAGATGATTTGTGAAGTTTGACAAAGTTTGAAGAAATGGCAAATTTAGTCCATGCACTTTCGACTTTTGATGTAATTGATCCTCAAAGATTCGAAATTACAAAAGTCACCCTTGGATTATTAGAGCTTTACATGATTGGTCCTTGAGATAATTCCATTTACACTTTTGGTCCACGAAATTCGAATTATACAAGATTGGTCCTAAATATTACTTGGATTACATTGGAAATCCTTTATCCAAATTCATATAAACCTTCGGCCCAAAATTGGAAAACCCGAGCCCAAACAATCCACTAATACTTACCCGGTTACACTATCCTACCCGAAAGCCACCCAAACCCGCCCAATTAAACCGGTCAACGAACCCATGAACCAGTCAAACACCCGAAATATTATTAAAAATAAAACCCGCCAAAATCCATTTACCCCTTTCCCCTTTTTACCAGATTACATGAACCCTAATTCACCCTCCCGTGTAATTAATCAAATTGACCGCAATTAAGGGTAGAATAGTACTTTTCCCGACACCCCAGCGACAAGGAATGACACCTCATCAATCCGTGTGATATAGGGCACTTGTCGCTCTCTTATTGGTCAAGCCAGTCACCGATTCAATCCAAGGATGAGATGAGAGGGAAGCGGTTATTTTGATCCAAGGGTGGCAAAGAATGCAAAGAAGCACAAATAGAAGAAATTGAGAAGCTTCTCAAGCCTAGCTCGATTATAAATAGTCCTCATTTCTCATTCACTTATAGTATCTTACTTTTCAGTATTTTTCTTCTCTCTAGATTAAGTTGTAGTGGTTACTTATATTTTCAATGTTTTAAATACTTTGTAATTCGTATTTTGTACTCATTTCCAATTATTAATATAATTTCAGTTTTCATTTTAAGTTGTTTGTTTATGTTTTATATGATCTAAATCTGCTTTATATCTTAATTGAGTGCTTATTTCAGTGTTTTCATCAAAGTTTTAGCTTAACTTTTCAAAATCTCAAAAATACAAAAAAAATCAAATAAATCATTTAAAATAAAAATCACTTTAGATCGTATTTTGGATTAATCCTGTCTCGATCATTGTTTCTTATAGTTCATTTAAGCTTTTAGTAGCTTATAGTGAGCTTGTACTTGTTTTAATCTCAAATTACAAAATCTCAAACAAAATCGAGGATGCTACTGATCTTGATCCGATGCGCTAGTGTTAGATCTTGATTTAGATGGTAATGATGCTGGAATTGGGTTGAATACTGAGCTGGAATTGGATTAGGATTAGGGGATAAGTAGGTTAGAGTTACTGTTTCATTGGTGCAAGCCATAGTGGCTAGGCTGTCTTGTAAGTACTCATATCTATTATTCACATTTGGTTATTGAATCTGTGGTTTTAATCTATTATTTAGTGTTAATTTGTACTGTTTGATCTATGTTTCATGATAGTTTGGTTTGATATAGTAGTTATCATTTTAGATCTCAATTCGATAGCTTAAGGGTGTTTGGAAGTGGTACTAAATCTGTGATATAGATTAGCTAAAGCGATAAGAGTAGTTGATCTTGGTTTAGGTAGTTAATTGATAATCATTAGAGGTCTTTGACATTGCGGTTTCAATCAAATAGTCAAAATCAACTTCAACCGCTCTTTAGTGCATATCTGTTAAAATTAGTAGCTCAAATTAGCTTATTGGCTTTAGATTAAGTAGAACTAGCTTGCTATAATCTCCATTAGCTTTTAAACATCATTTCGGTTCAAAACTTTGGATCAAATCTCAACATAGTCAAACTTCAATCTGTTTTGGAAGTCAAAGTCGGTCGATCTAGTTTGAGCGGATCTTGCGACTTGAGCACTAAGCTCATTTCGTGATTTAGAGTCTAAGATTTGGTTTAGGTATAGTCGAGACGGTGGTTTACAAGGCCACTTATCTGCTTTTTGGTACTAGCTTGTCTCGATAAGTGGTACATAAGCTCAAATCAAGGGGTGATTCATTTGCTCGACTAGTTTAGCGGTTAGCATTAGATCAACGATCGAGGTTGGAACTTGTTAGGAGTAGGTGTTTCGGTTGCATCCGACTTATTTCGATAGATTTTAGCTTACATCCTTGTTTGGTTAGCCATTTAGCTTATTTGCTTATTGTTAGTAGCTTATTTCACTAGCGATTACTCTACATCTTTTGATTTCTACACATAAGCTAGTGATTTCTCATTTTCATAGATTCATTATATCATTTTAGAATTTTCTGAAGATTTCATAATTTTTGGTCTTTATTGCTATTTTTCTCAATTTAATTAGATTTTAATCACTTTTAATTAGCTTTTATTAAAATAATTGAGAAAAAGCTCCAAAAATAATTTTCAATTTTCTCGGTTTAGAAAAATATAAAAGCTTAAAAAGATTTTCCTTATTTTTCTCCCTTTATTTGGTAATTTTAGAATTTTAAATAGTTTAAATTAGTTTTTAATTTTTATAAAATCAAGAAAAATCCAAAAAAAAAATTAGTTTTAATTCTAAAATAGTTTTCTAATATCATTTTTAGAGTAAAAGTAATTTTAGATTATTTTTAGGAGTTAGATTAGTCGTATTTGCTTTTTATTTGCGTTTCGTTTGATTTCCGTTTTTGCGTTTTAGTGTAGAATTGCGTAGTTTGCCTTAGGATTCCCCGTAGATTTTATGTTCCATTTGCTTTCCTTATCCCGTAGTTTAGAATATATCATCTTATGCCCCTTTTCTTATTCGAATCCCGATATTTGAGACGTGAGTTGTTTACTCCATTCATCCCTCGTTGGGAGAACGACCCGGGAAATACATTCCTTTGTATTTCTTCGGAAAATATCTGTACGAAAATGAATTATCAATATCTTCTGCTCGCACTCGCAATTGATGATATCCAAACCTTAAATCTATTTTCGATAAATATTTTGCTCCTTGAAGTTGGTCAAAAAGATCATCTGTAAGTTATAGGATTTCACAAACACACTAAACCAAAATCACATGGGGCGTTCAAGTATGTTTAGAGAGAGAAAGAGAAGAGAGTTGGGAACTATGTGAAACAAAGAAAATGGTATTGAGCTCCAACCTCTACCTTGGAGGTAGAGGATATTTATAGTGTCTTACAAATAAGCGCCACCTACGGGTGTGGATCGGGCATACGGTGGGTAAAGACCCGTCCGTCCTCCACGGTGTTACATAACAAACTACTTGCTAACATAACTTGACTACACTACGAGCTTTCTAACGAATACATATACTTGAGGTGAGCGACTCTTTAACGATTGAATTTTCTAATTCTAACAATCTCCCCTAAGGAGGTCACCTCAATTAACAATGAATACAAATAGATATTACATTAGATTGTTCTAGGATTCTGATCAAGTTCTTTGCTCGATGGCTCGTAGTCTTTGATTCTTCATGTTCCGCATGTTTGGATACTTTCAAGTGGAGGTCTTTAAGCGATCCACGTGATGATGAGTTTGAGCCATCATTGAGATTATCGACAAACAAAATCTCGACTCTACCTTTGTGGTGTTGGTATTATGTGATGTTGTGACATTTGGACCGACATGCTCACATTACGGATCATGATATATTCTCATCGAGTAGCGGAAGCTTCGTTGATTCATGATATTGCGCGGCAGCGAAGTATGGAGTGAAAATATCGAGTCATTGATGCACTTATCATGATATCTTTAGAGATGAATGTGTAGTGTGAGCATGCGGCTATGGATTGACCGCATCATTACGATCATTTGCAAACATCGGGCGTACCGCATACAATAGTTAGCAATAAAGTGCGAAAGTGTCTTTGAACACTTTTGTTGAATTGAGGTACACGGCCCACGGTTCCCGTTGATCGATACAAATCTTGCTGTGATCGGTATAATTCCAAAGAATTTCCACTGACGGGGTTTCGCATTGTTGCTCTAGTCGTTCTCAAACCGAAAAGTCTCAAAGAAGACAACACGAGTGAGTGAACCGGTAATTAAAATTCGATTGATGAAAAGAGATTTGACAATAAACAATCGTGTATTGCTCAATAGAAATTATTTTGCAATACAACGAAGGTTTTAACGAAAATCATTTATCAATCATAAACACCTTTTATTTTGAAATATTAGTACACGATCGATGTGCTATAGAAAAAGTTTTAAGCACAACGACCGGTTTTTCAAAGGTATCCGTCAATCCATAACTCGAACCGGATTGATTCAAAAGATTGAATCGCCCCATTGTTTCTGTTCGTTGTCACATGGTTGATCTATTGGATAGATCTCACATGCCACCCACCGTGAGCTTGTTTGATGTTGGCTCGAGGCTTTCCATCTTCATTGTGATTATGTATACACATCACTCGGATGTTCTAGCAATACCACAAGGATAATCGTGGGACTCAAGATATAATCTCTTTTCCACATTGTGTGAAACAGAGAGTCTTCATTGAAAGTGTCCTAATGAGATTTATTGATGATCTCGTGGCTCTAGACTCAATTGTGCATATTTGGATCCTATGCGGAGACTAGGAGAGGGTCTCCTTCTTCAATATCAACAAACTCTAATGAAAGTCGATAGATAATGTCGGTTCCCGTGAGAATGAAACAAGTCCTTTTAAGAGAAACTTGAGTAGTTTGGGAAGATGTAGTGCGGTCGTCCTTTGGGTCCATGACGTCTTGTCTTCAATACCAGTGTTACCTTAGTAACCACGGTAGCATATGAATTGAACCCGATATCGCCTAAGGTTGAATTATCGGAGGCTATTTATTTTCACCCTTTTCACATTCAATTCTTTTTCATTCTTCAACCCCTTCAATGCTTACCGAGACTTCATAACTAGAACCTTGTTGGGTTTATTCGATTACTAGCTCTGTCTCGATCCGCACTCTTCCCATATATCACATTTCTCCTTTTTCATCATACCTAAGGACTTCTACACTATCTAGTGGATTGTCCACAGGTAGATCCGTCCGGTTACGGCGGATCATGGGAACAAATACCTAACCTTATCGTCCTTATATCACCACACATAAAGTAAAGTTGGTCGGTCTATTTGGTATCGTTCATCTGCCATTGGAACCAATTGAAAACCATTTGAAAATCAATTCAGATATTTGTGATATATTATCAAAGCAATTTGTACCTGAATTGTTTTTGATATTTTTAGAACACGAGCTCCCCCTCAACATTTGCATCAAGCATCATTTTGTTATAGAAGTAATTTTCATGTTTGAGGGGTTGGCTTGCATCTAAGAGTAGTTATATAAAGAATGTTGTTTTCAAAATAGTTGCTCCCCCTCAATATGTGCATAGAAATTTGAAAATGTTTTGCACATATTAGGAAAAGACTGCACATTGAAATAATTTGATTACGTTTCAAATCTTTGTAGTTTAAGATAGATGCTCCCCCTCAACATGTGCATGGAAAATTTGAAATCGTTTGGCACATGTGGGGAGGAGAGCTTGTACATCCTTATAAAACCATGTATCGAATTATCAGTTTAAATCCAATTTAAATCACAAAATCTCCCTCAATCAAAATTATCAAATCATTTGAAATATGTGATCTCTGTAGATTTAAATTGATTTTGAAAGCTTTTAGGGAGAATTGTGGCTTGATTATGAAAACGTTTTAACTGATTAGGATCGGATTTTGAGACTTTAAACTCCATTGATTAAACATGCATGATTAGCTTTTAAAAACAATTGAATGACAAATAACCTTTTGATTTAATTGAAATCATTCTCCGCCTCAATCAATGATATAAGTTGTTGATTGAGAGATAGATATTTTTGACAAATGTTATGTCCAGATGATTTTCAATAATAGAGTCCGAGTTATTTTTTCAAAGCAATTAGTTTTCATTAGATAGTAAGTAATTGTTTATAGAATCAGAGCATGAAATTTGAAAAACAAAATAAGGCATGGCTATGTTCTTTCTTTAAAAAGCGGGTTCTTGCTGATATGACAATAAACCACCATTTTTCTCCGCCTCATTTTTATTTTTTTTATTTTTTTTTATTTTTTTATTTTTTTTAGACTATGTACATTCGAAGAACAACTAAAGACCCGTGACATCCTTTGAATATCAACACAAAGTCCGTAGATATTATCGAATCGAGGAAAACATGACAAAAAGACAATATTTTTGGAATTTTTCAAGATTTTCAAAATTTTTGTGGATTTTTGGAAGTTTTATATTTTTATATTTGTTTTTGAAGGTTTTGAAATTTTGGATTTTTTTCTTTTCGAATAGATATTTACAAGAGATAGATGAGTAAAGACCTTTACTCCTCGTCTTCCTCTTGAAGATGCTTGAGTGTTTCCGGTTGTAGACTCTTTAGCCCAAGGCGTGGAAGGATAAACTCAAAACGTTCTCTAGGAAGAGCTTTGGTGAAGATGTCGCTAGCGGTATTCGGACCTTACAAAGTATAGTTCCACCACACCGTTTTCAACTTGTTCCCCGATGAAATGATGTCGAATGTCGATGTGCTTTGCTCTTGAGTGTT
Organism: Chrysanthemum lavandulifolium; assembly: GCA_022545495.1. Taxonomy (NCBI): domain Eukaryota; kingdom Viridiplantae; phylum Streptophyta; class Magnoliopsida; order Asterales; family Asteraceae; genus Chrysanthemum; species Chrysanthemum lavandulifolium. Next base: position 169,861,187 of record CM040246.1, read on the forward strand.
GTGCGTTGTTGCATGAGAGAGCAATAGCACTTTATTATCACGATCTGGAGGATTTTGTTGAATTCAAAGCCATAGTCGGATAATGGGATCTCATCCATAGGATTTGAGCACAACAAGATGACATGGCTATGTATTCGACCTCTGTAGAGGAAATAGAAGTACTCATTTGCTTCTTTGAAGACCGACTCACAAGCTTATTACCCAAAATCGAGCACCTCAGGGCGTGCCGACGATTATCTTGACATCCGCATGATCGGCATGCTGCATAGGTCGTTAGTGACATACCGGTGTCCTTTGGGTACCAAAGTCCCATATTGATGGTTCCTTGGAATACCGAAGACCCATTTAAGCGCTTCAAGGTGCTTTTGGTAGGCTTAGCACGGTATCTAGCACACATGCATACATCGAACATAATATCGGTCTATTGGCATGTGAGTTACATCAGGGATCCAATCATACTACGATATTTCATTTGGTCTACCATGATCCCTGAGTGGTCCTCATCCAGTTTAGTATGCTCAATCATGGGAGTGTCAACAGGTCACTAGAATCAAATCTAAATTTCTTTAAAATCTCATTTGCATATTTAGATTGATTTATAAAAATGCCTTCGGGACTTTGTGAAATTTGTAATCCCAAGAAAAATGACATTTGTCCATCATTGACATTTGAAATTTTGAACCCATTTCATTTGAAAAGCGGTCACACTCATTAAATTCGGTCGAGGCAAAGATGATATCATCAACATATATTTGAGCGTAAATTAAATGTTTGCACGACTTTCGGTGAACAATGTCGGATCAGCGCTCCTTTCTTGAATCCGGTGAGATAGAAGAAACTTTAATAGCGTATCATACCATGCCCTTGGAGCTTGCTTAAGACCGTATAGAGCCTTCTTCAAAGCGATAGGCGTGAGTAGGATGCTCTGGATTCACAAAGCCTTGGTGGTGATGTAAACGACTTCTTTAAGATCTCTGTTAGAAAGCGCCGTCTTTACATCCATCGATGAACTACCATGTTCTTACTTTCCGCATTAGCCAAGAAGATTCGATCGCCTCGATAAAGCAAGCTGGATCAAATGATCCTTCAAAGTCAATACCCTCCTCGACGGTATCCTTTTGCAACCAACCTAGCCTTGTTCTTTAATACATCGCCATGCTCATCAAGCTTCACTTTGAAGATCCACTTTAGAGCAATGATCATTGCCGCAATCTGGAGCGGTACTAATTCCCATACATCAAGTCGATCAAACTCATGAATTTCTTCTTGCATGGCATTGAACGGTATCTTCATTCATGGCGGTTTAACATCTTTTGGTTTGACCTTAGAGTATGGAGTTGAAGAAGCACCATAAGGCATCGGTTGCAAGTTGTTTCCGTATTAATCTTGGGCGAGAGGGTTTCCAATGATGTTGTCCAATGGATGATCATGTGTCCATTTCTTAAGATGTTCATGTGGTTGTTGTTGAGGAACCGAAGTAGCGAGTCTATATCTCGATGATGGTTACGATGATGATTGAGAGCAAATATGTTCTCAAAGGATTCATCTTACGGAGGAGCAAAGGGTTTTCATCATCCACATGCATGCAGCAACATTTCCATTTTGTACACTCGATGATTGATGATTTGTTGATGAGACAGAGTGATCGTAAAGAAGCGCTTCTTGACTTAATGACATTGGCGAAGGGTTAACGTCATTGGCGGGGGATATAGGCGCCTACGATGATGGGCGACATATCATTAACACTTGGTTCATAGTGTTCATCAAACATTGGATCAAATAATTTCTTCAAATCATCCTCACGAAGGAGGTACATAAGGAGTTCTTTGGTGAGGATTAGAAACAAGAGTAGGCGATGGGACTACTTGTTAAAGGTTGAAATCGGGTCGAACTAAATTGTCACGGAGCCATTTGACGGTCGACTCATCAAACAAGCGTGAATTGTTTCCATGATATTTCGGGTTCTCTTGTTGTAGATTCGGTAACCTTTTACGCTTGGTGCATATCCTACAAATACTCCAATGTCGCTTTAGCTTTAAGCTTGCCTAAGTCTTGGCCCTCATTAGTTGGATAACACAATGCACCAAAACACGAAGGAATGAGAGATTAGGTTTTCTATTGTGGACAAGTTCATATGGAGTTTTTCCATGAGCAGTGTAAGTTAGGGATCGATTTTGTGTGTAGCATGCGTTGGCAATGACTTGACCCGGAGAAACATTAGAACCTTTGAGTAAATCAACATTGTTCTTGCGGCTTCCACAAGAGTTCGATTTCGTCTTTCAACTACACCGTTTTTGAGGAGTTCGTGGAACACTTCTTTGATGGTGATTCCAATACTTTCATAAAACTCACTAAGTTGTTTATTAACAAACTCGGTTCCATTGTCGGTTTGGATGATTCTCGGCAGTTTTGTTAAGTCGAACTGCAATTTGTTTGATAAGTTTGATGATGATATCGGGTTTCATCCTTTGTCCTTAAGAACTTAACCCGGTGAATCGAGTAATCATCAACCACGACTAAGCGCATATTTCTTCCCAAAGATATTCTCACTCTCATGGGTCCACATAAATCCATGTGAATTGTATGAAGAACACATGGCGAGTTTGTAGGTTTGGGTTTGTGGGCATATTTCTTGCTTTTTCCTAATTGGCATCTTTGAACAAAGATGATCCTTTTCATACTTTAGTCTAGGTAAACCTACAACTAAGTCCTTTACGGAGAGATCATTGATGGTGCGAAGTTCAAGTGATTGAGGCAGCGATGCCATAACCATGACTTTGTTTTGAAGCCTTTGACAACAAGCAAATTGGAGAAGACTTCATCATATCTTCGATAGAGATGGTGTATAGATTTGAACCATGTGTTCTCTTAAAATCTCTTTACCATCAAGTTCTCTAACGAAACAAGTATGTTTTCAAGGCCGCTTCTAGATCGAGAATCACGAAATTGACCGAGCGAAAATAAGTTATGACCAAGACCTTCTACGTAATATACTTTGGAATAACACTATCACCGACAACATAATCTCCATAACCCATAATAGCTTAAAATGATCGTTCCCGAATCTAACGGTCCCGATGAATTTACTCACGAAGTTCATGAGCCGTGACGGTCTCCGGTCATATGCTTGGAGCAGCTGAGTCCGGTACCATGAGCGATTTGAGCGTCTGCGGTTGAACACGAGACAAGAATGGATAAGCTGGATAATTGGGAACCCCATGAAATAATAGGTTCCACTTGGTTAATAACGATGAATTGGAACACCCGCATCGAAGTAGAAACAATGGAATCATCGAGAAATAGATGCGATGCTAGTGTCCATATTTGACCTATTCAAAGTATGTTCACTTCTTAAGGGAATAGTTGATGCGTGCCAAACGGTCAAGCTAAATCACACAAACCCGCCACTTGTGAATGGCGGACCGTAACTTGACTTAAAGCGCCTAAGCACGAATGCGATGAAGATACGAGGAGTATAGTGTTTCCCGGTCGTTATGTCCCAAATGAGCTATGCAATGGATTATCAAGCGTAAAGTGATCGGGAGATTTGAGCGAAAAAGGAGATTGTGAATATGATTATAACTAAGGAAAAGCCAACAAATTACAACGGCTTAAATGCAAATTAAAGGAAATTAAAAGATAAAATCTATTAAATAAACGCTATCACTATATTTAAAATGATGTTTTGTGATTTTATAAAACAAAATAACAAATAAACTATTTTAACTAAAACTTAAACTTAAATTACCTAAAAGCGTAACTTAAAATGAAAGCGTCGTTATATGCAAAAATTAAGGCAGTCAAGTAAGCAAAAACGTAAAATTTGTAAAATAAAAGTCCTACAAGTGTAAAAACAATTTTTCGTAATATATGACAAAAGAAAATTTTAGGAAAAAGCGGAATATTTTTTTGAGTTTTATTTTATTTATTACGAATTAAATACTATTTTAAACTAATTAATTAATTAAAAATACTAAAACATTTTATAAAAATCCGAAAATTTTATGAAAACTATTTTATGATGAAAGTAAACTAAGAAAAATATCAAATCTGAAAAAGAAGCTTGGATAAGCGGTTAAATAAGCGAAATGAGATATAAGCTAAACTAAAGGAAACTAAGTTAAATATTTAACTAGTACAAACTAAAACAATAAAGTCCCAAGGAGAGTTGGTGTTGAGGTTGTGTGTTGGGCGTGGGCGGTGTGAAGTCCCGGTTGAATCCCACTAGCTTCGTTTTTTCGCACTAATTATTTTTGAGCTTTAAACTTGAATTGAATCCTTTAAGAAATTAACGTTTGATTGATAACAAAAGGTTCCATAAGCGGTTGGTATCGTCGTGTCTTGAGGTTGATAAGGCAAGGGTTCGAATCCCGCGGGTCTCCTTTTGGCCACTTATATTTACTTTTCTTTTGCAAACTCAATTTAGGACTAAAGCAAGATTTTTAACAACACGTAAACTCGCATAAGCTTAAAGACTAAAATTGTTAGCATACTTGGAGCGACAAACATAAGCAAAAGAAATAAGGGGAAATTTGGATGAGCTAGTTACTAAGGGTTGTTTGGATGAGCTAGTTACTAAGGGGCTGTTTGGCAGAAAAGAAAAAGGCACCTAAAGGCAGATTCAAGGTCGAAATTAAGTTGCTAAATAAGCTTTAAAATCCTAAATAAGCTAAACTAGACCATATTCATATGTCTAACTACTTATATAACAAAGATTAGATCCTAAATCTAACTACAACCTATTTAAAACTAAACCTAAAAGAGGAATTATGGAGCTACTGAAGCAGTGAAAACAGAAAAAAAATAAGCACTAAAGATCCTATGAATAGCATTAATACAATTAAACTAGATCCTAACTAATCTAATATACTAACAGGAATAACTAGAACCTGAGTAAGTTGATGAAAAAGCCCAATAAGCACTTTCGAGAAAATACCTTATCTGCTGCTTGTGGATTTGCAAGTTGAAACGACCACAGGTGGCTCGTTGGGGCTTATTTATGAGCTTAGAGCGAGCTTCGATCCAGGGACAAGCTACAAACATGGTTAGCATGGTGGAGATTCGGAAAAGCATTTTCGGGAAAGAAAGAGGCTTGACTTAAAAAGCATTATCGACATCGTTTGACCCACTATCTCCATTGCGAGAAGAAATAAAAATGAGGTGGGACAAATTTGGACTTCAAATTAAACTAAGTTGGGGGATTCGTTGATGCATAAAACTAAACACCAAGCGAGTTGGCAACTATAATGACTTAAGGAAAACAAGATTTTCATATTTCAACTATCAAATAAACTATAGAAATGGCTCTTAAACAACAACATAGCTGCGGTTCTTGGCGATTCATAACAATTTGACCCTTTTTTTTTTTTTTTTTTTTTTTTTTTGTTTTGCTAAACTTAATACATCTCACTAGAACTATCTAAACCTTATAAGAGCTTAACTAAAACATTAGCATGGATTGACTTTGCAAGTCAAACTGGTGGAAAACCAATTCTTTGGTCCCTTTGAGGATATCGACCAAACAACTCCTTAATGGAGTGTTAATGACTAGAATAAAAAAAACTTAACCCTTTGGATATTTCCTATGTAAAGACTAATAAGAGTTAGAATTAAACTTTAACACGAATGAAAATTAGCAATGAGAAAGTAAATTTAAATATCGAACTTGGTGAAAAAACTCTTCAAATAACTTCAACCAACTTTCAACGAAACTAAAGATTCAGTGAACAAAATTCAAACTAAAGTTGCAACAATTAAAAAAAAAAGACTGAAGATGCATTAACTTTTACTTAAAAGTTACATGGAATTTTAAAAATGACAATTAAACTGAAAATAAACTAGAACATAAAATTCTAAACTAAAAAGAAAAATGAAAGACTAAAAAAAACAAAAAACTAACTCCTAGCCTTATAACTCGGCTACAATTTATATCACACTCCATGGTCTTCTCTCTCTCCTCTTCTCTGTTACTTCTCTCTTTCTCTGATGCTTCGTGTAGTCACTCTTGGTCCACTGGGGAGACAAAGGATTCCCAAGGTGGTTAGGAAGCGTGACGAGGATGGGATCGACTCCTTTTACGACTACCTAGGGTGAGGTGATGGGGTTTGTCGGGGTTTGTGTGGGCGGGAAAAAGCAGAGAGAAAGAAAGGGGAGTGGTTAACATTTAGGGTTGACGGTTATTGGGTGGGTATAGGGAAGCAGGTTGGGCTTGGGTTAACTTGGACTTGGGTATTAGTTGGGTTTAGGATAGCTTTGTGATCCAAATAGCAAGTTAAGGACCAATCTTGTACTAATGAAACTTCAAGGATCAAGTATGTAAATTCGATAATGTGATCCAAGGGCCATTCTTGACATTATCCAATAATCAAGGACCATTTTGCATATTGTGAAACTTGAAGAATGAAGCGTATTTTTCTCAAAACTTTTAGATTTTTCACCAAGGACTATATTTGACAATTTATGATTCCAAAGGACCTTTGGTGACTTTTCTTTGACATTTTGACTCGGGGACTATTTTGACAATTTTAGAAACTTGGGGGATGAAGCGCCAATTATGCAAACTTTGCTCATTTTCATCCGATTTTAAACATTTGCATACGAAACAATAAAATGACATTTTGAGATATTTTCAATATTTTGATGCATTTCGAGCATTTTAGGCGTTTTGCGATTCGGTTGACTAAAAATGATGAGTATTTACACTCATCAATCCCCACACTAAACTATTGTTAGTCCCTAGCAATGATTTGAGAAAACATAATGGATTTTAATCTCTTTACCAAAAGCCATTACTTGGAGGTAGCCAAATGTTTGGTTCAAGTAAGAACCATGGTACAAATAACCATGTGATTTTGAGCAAACCACCGACTTTCAACGGTTTGATTTTGTCTTTACCGAGCCGTACCATACGGACTAGCCAACTCTTAGATAAATTATCAATATTATCTTTGGTGAGTCGATTACAATTATGGTTTTCCTTTGCCTTTACCACGAGCCATAAACTTGCGGGCTAGTGACTCTTCACTTTTTAGGATATGGTGGTGAAAACCATACAATTTTGGGCAAATTGCAAGCCATATAAGCAGTTTGAGATATCTTTACCAAGAGCCGTTTGCTCTGGATTAGTAATCCTTTTGTCTTCTGAGACATGGCGGATGATAACCAAATGAGAAAGTGTAAAACACTTACTCCAAAAAATTTTTTTTTTTTTGCCAAAAGCAGGGGAATTGGTGTAATTATATGATAAAATTGGTGAGAATTCCCCACTTAGAAATGAATATTGCCTCAATATTCAAAGTCTGCAACGATTATGCGAAACAAAAAACGTAAAGGGAAATACTCGACCATTATTTATAAAGATTTATTATTATTTATTTATTTATTTTTTTTTTTATTTTTTTTTTAGAATTTATATATATATAATATGTGGGCAACTCCCCACACTTAGGTGGAACACGGGTGAAAACCCATGTTTAGCTACATTTTTGATTACCGAGTCGCTAGCTTGACTCGACCCCAATTCATTGGTTCATGGGAAGCAAAGTGGAAGAAACAATCTCCATGGACTTTCATTCAAGATGTTTGGATAAACATTGAAGTGCGTGAAAGTTCCACACCGATGAGATATACATAGAACCAGCTCAAAATGATAAATGAAAATGCGGGGTCAAAGATAGTGTCTTCATTCCGAAGGAGTGAAGAGCAGGAGAAGTGACGAGAATATGTGAGGAATGGAATGAAGATTTTGATAACAATAAGGATCCATTCTTCATCATCTTTAATTTGAATTTGATCATTTAAGCTCATAGGGTGATTTTAACAAAAACCTCGGGAGGAAGAGGCGGGGTAGTGTCCTCAATGAGAAAACTCTTATGATAGAGCATGTCTCCCCACATCAAGATCAAGATCAAAATAGAAATGATCATACTCAGGAGGAGATATGATATGAGAGAGTTCACGGAGAACTCCTCGGGATCTAGATCAAGAAAGCGAATCATACTCGGGAAGAGAAAGATGAAAAGTGGGTTTCCTACTCTCCTTTTAGTATAATCGTCATCAAAGCGGAATACTTCAAATTCGGAAAGAATCATTGGAAAAGCCTTAAGTTCGGGAATTGGTTGGGCTTTTCAAGTCACTATCCTACGGGGATAGGAGATGAAGCGACTTAGCACGAATGATTCGATCTTAAAGCGAGGAGATTTATATTGAATAATTTTTCACGAAGCATTTAGTCCTCAATTTCGGATCATCGAATC
>CM040246.1:169869541-169947390 GCA_022545495.1 Chrysanthemum lavandulifolium
GTTAATGTTGTTGTTGTTGGTCACGATGACAATGATGATGATTATTTTGATGTTGATAATGATGGTGAAGGTTTTATTGTTGTTGCTCCTGTTGTTAATGCTGATGACTATGATGATGATGACGACGACGATGATAGTGATTACGATGATGATTATATTGAGGGTGATGATGATAATGATGGTGGTTATTATCCCATGTTTTCTCCCTAGTCTATTGAAAGTGCATGTTTCCTAAGATTGCATGTTTTCTCATTTTCAGGGACGGAACCAGGGTTCCTGTGGGTGCCCGGTACCTCTACGGATTTTTCGATGTAGTGTTAATTTTTGAGAATAACATAAGTTTTTCAAAAATGCATCTTAAATGCACCCGGTCCATCGAAATGTGTTTCTACATTATGGTTTCAAAAAAATTGTGCACCCGGTCATATTTGGTCCTGGTTACGTCCCTGCTCATATTGTAGTTTTCTTATATTGATGTGATCTTTAAAAGATGAAGATGTTGGAATTATATAACATGTCATGCATATAAATAAACAATAAACATCAAGTATACATGTGGAAGCGTAAAAATCATATAACATGTAATTAATTAACTAAATATAAAATTATGCGTACCTTTTGCGAATTAGGTCAAGTATGAACAAGATGAACCATAATTAGGGTTTATGTGGATTATTGGAAGAGAAAATTACCAAAAGAGGCCAAATATCTAAGGTTGGTTTATTTTCTAGACACTTTTATCATCTCTTTCCCATTTAAGCCGTGCTCAACTGCTCGACTCCACCCAAATTTGACACGTGTCATTCCTTTGTACTTTTTTTCAGAAAAAAGTACAAAAGAATGACACGTCAAAAATTGGGTGGAGTCGAGCAGTTGAGCAGTCAAAGTCGAGCAGTTGAACAGTCAAAGGAATGACACGTGTCAAAATTTGGGTGGAGTTGAGCAGTTGAGCGTGGCCTAAATGAGAAAGAGATGATAAAAGTGTCTAGAAAAATGTACCAACCTTGGATATTTGGCCTCTTTTGGTAATTTTCTCTTATTGGAATTACCCCTTACCGTTTTGTAATTCAATCCAAGATACTAACAATAGTGTGTTAGTATCACGTTCTTGTTCACACGTACTATTAACGAGTTAAAGTAAATGCTAGTTTGATTAACACAAAACGTTTGTTTATAAAAAAGATCAAACCAATCGACCCTCTAGGGTTATGAACCAATCGGCCAAGACTAAAAATAAGAGGAAAACAATTTAGGGTTAATGTGTGTGCATAAGAGATACAAAACAATAACCCTTAGCCTTGTATTTATACTTGTAGAAACTTAGGGTCTAAGTTTGATAAGGATTAGATATCCCTAATCCCAATCCAACCGGCCACAACCCGTAGGGGTGTTCCGGAACCTTCTTGACTTCTGATTTTCACTTTAATCCTATCATTTAATATTTAACGACCGTTAGTCCATTACTTTTAATTACTTAACGCTCATTAGTCGTTTTGAGAGTAAACTCCTCACAAGCATTACGCCGTAGTCCACTTATCGAGAGTTTTGTTTTGAAGTTAGTTAAGTTACGGCGTAACCCACATCCACTATACGGCGGAGCTGCTAAACTACGGCGTAACATTTCCCTAGTGTTACGCCGTAGTCTATTTAACGAGAGTTACATTTTGAGGATAATTAAATTACGGCGTAACTCTCAATAACTGCTTAGTGGAAAACCCAGTTTTTTAATCCCTCTTAGCCGACGGCTCGGCTCGGCTCGACATGTGAACATTGTCGGCTCAAGTCACGACCCACAATACACCCAAGTCATCCTCCTCCTCGCACCGACCTCCCAACTAGCGGCTTCACAACAAGAGCGGCTTCCAAGCTCCTCTTCAATAAATGTTTTATAGTATAATAAAACGTAAAGAAATCGCTAACTATAATACGTTTTCATGAAGTTAATTGTATTAATATTCTTATATTTGTCAATTTCCTTGTCCTTACAACAACACAACAGTTCAAAATTATCAAAAAACTTGTCGGTATTTGAGTATCACTTATGACATATTACACTAGTTATGCCAATCATCAATCGAAAATTCAGGAAGATAACAAATAGTGTGATCATGTGTAAGCATAACAACGGACAACCTATTAAAGTTGATAAAACGAATATAATAAATCAATTACCACAAAAACCACTTCCCACTGTCATTTACAAAAATAAACCTTTTAAACCGGTTTTACAAACGACACTCCGAGAAAATCATTTTGCTCGCCCTTATTTTTGCTCGTCATTTTCAACAAAGACAAAGAGACTGGATGCTAAATGACAAAGAAGGCAGCAAGCAAAAGCCATACTCGCCTAGAAAATTTAACACTAGGTTTATGCTTATTATGCAACAAAGGAACAAAGGGTACGTGTTGCATACGCCTGGAAAAAGAAAGTGAAATTACATGAATAATGGGTTTGACTAATGATCAAAGATGTGCATTTGTTGTTGTTGTTTGTGTTTTTATTTATATTTTAATTTGAGAGTTTCTCGGAGTATGTGTTTTTATTCAAATGATATGTTACATTCTCGGAGTATGTTACATTTTTGTGAAAAGGTAATGTGGGCGGTAAATTTTAGCCTGCGTTTGGTCTGTAGATGGGTTTAGATTAGGATTTGGATTTGGATTAGGATTAGGATTTGGATTTGGGTTAAAAGAAAAGAGTTGTTTGGTTTGTATGATAAGATATAAATTAAGGTTTAGGATTTATAGTTATTTCAATTTCAAAATAAAATAAATAATGAGTGGCCCTACTAAAAAACATAAAATATGATTTTTGGAATAAAAATTACACATTATGAAGTTGTCCGTTTCGTCATAAAAACAAAAAAATAATAAGAAAAATATGTATAAAGATGAAAGAGAATATGACAGTGGGACCCGTCGTAAATCCTAATATGAAAAGTAGTAATGACTGAAGGTTTTACGACGCTTTAATTTTTGACCGAGTCCCAAATTTAAATCCAAGATACACAAACCAAACAAATGATTTCATCTTAATCCCTAACCCATTGGATAAAACCCATAAACCAAACGCCCTTAGAGTCGACTGAATGCTACATGACAAAGAAGGCAGCGAGAAAATTATTTTGCTCGCTCTTATTTTTGCTCGTTATTTTCAAAAAGACGGACAAAGAAGGCAGTGAGCAAAATATGTTGCGAGCAAAGGGGTTTTGCTCGCTTCGTCAATTTTCGTAACACAATTTTCGATAATTTATTTTGGTAAAGTGAAAGGTAAAGTGTCCATTGGACACAAGTTTAAATACGAAAATGAATATTTTACCAAAAGACATTGCTTTTTTTTTTTTTTTCTTTTTCTTTTTTTTTAATTGACATAAACCCTTTTAATTTCTCATCAGGTTGATGTATAGGACCTTGACTATTTGGTCTAACCATATTTATTGAGATTATTAGTGCAATTCATTATTGGTGTAGACTGAAGGAGGCTTGCTAAAAAAACCAAAATGTCATTATCCACAATAAACTTACCAAAAACAACCCTTTTAATTCTAATTATAAAAAACTACTAAGAGTGCGTTTTTTATTTGTTCTCTTTATTTTTGCGCTCCTTGTGGCCCCAACTCATATTAAAAAAAGAATACGGAACGCAAAATTTTTGCAGTCCCTATAAAATTTGTACTCTCATCTTAAAATATATATATATATATATATATATATATATATATATATATATATATATATATATATATATATATATATATATAGGAAGGGATCGGGTGCGGATTACATTTTAAGTAGGGATAGTGCGGATAATATCACAAGAATATTCAAAAATAATAATTCAAAAAATCAAAAATTAAAAAGAAAGAGGACAACAATTTATTAAGAATCACGAAAAAAATTCGGGAAAAAAAAATCATTTTCATGGTTAAAGGTACAATGATATTATGAATTTTGTTAATATCACCGTAATAATCAAACTTTCTTAATATCACTACTAACTAAGGCTAGGCAGTAGTTTCACTAAGGCTAGAAGAGTTTCACTAAGCTAAAGAGTTTCACTAAGGCTAGCAGTAGTTTCTAAACTAGCGATGATATTAAGTTTTTTCTAATATCAAAGTAACTTTTTAAGTAAAATTGTTAATATCACGATTACTTTTACATGTTTTCTTAATATCAAAGTTAATTTTTTAATATCACCGTAAGTTTTCTTAATATCGTAATAAAAAGCGGTGATATTAAGTAAAATTGTTAATATCACAAGGGACTCATAATATCGTTAATATCACTGAGAACTCATAATCAAAAAACAAAAATTGCTCGGAAAAATCAGAAAAATTAAAAATGAAAGAAGATAACAATAGTAAGGATCATTGAAAAGGAAAAAAATAAAAAATCGTTTACATGGTTAATTGCTACCGTGAAGATAGCTCGGATCTTGAATTTTTACAAAAGTCAAGATCGATATGAAATGGGCGGTCCGGATCAATCCGCACATCCCATGTAATTAAAAATCCGCACTGATCCTCATATATATATATATATATATATATATATATATATATATATATATATATATATATATATATATATATATATATATATATATATATAGAGAGAGAGAGAGAGAGTTTGGTTCAAATAAAAAGTCTTATAGGATAGAAAGGATAAAAAGGGTAGGAAATGTAACATGTGACAATAAAGTACTAGGGTATTATAGTTATTTAACAAATACTCTTTGTCTCTCAAGCATTAAAATCTAAATTTCAGTTCACATTTTCAAAATCGTAAAGACATTTATTTTCTCCCTACACTTTCTATCATCAGTAATTCTTGAAAGTCAATTATAGCTAGTTGGCCAACTTGGTTTTCTTCCGATTAAATATGTAGTGGTTTGGCATGACTGATATAGTAGAAATATACCAAATATACGTGATACGCGAGAATCAACGAATCGACCCTTTAGGAAAAAGATCGACACGAAAAACCCGCGAATATAAGATAAGTGATACCGGGCAAGTGATTACCCGGGTCGTTTCCCAACGAGGAGTGAATTGACGATCACGTTTGAGGTTTGTTATTAAAGTGCTTGAATACAAAGAATTTTAAATTTTGGAATTTTAAACTAAATGACGGGGATTTAAATAAAGCAAGTTAACTAAGCTAAAGCGACTACGGGAAAAAAAACTAATCTAAGGCAACAATAAACATAAAGGGAAACTTAAAATTACCTAAAGTGCAATAAAACGTAAAACGGGAATTTAAAGGAAAGCAATAAAACTACACTAAGGAAATCTACGGGAGTCCTAAAATTAATCTAAAATACTAAGGGAAACTACGGGAAACTTAAAGCTAATTATAAAAACGTAATTAACCTAATGAATACTAGTCTAAGACATCTAAAAAGGACTTGGGAGGGCTAACAAGCAGGAAAAAAAAAAAGAAAAGAAAACTAATAAGCACTAAAATGGGTGCTAGCTTAAACTGGCTTTATGTCGTTAAGTAACTAATAAATTAAATCATAACATGAGACTAGTACTAGCACTGATGGTAATTGATTGGATTTGTGGGGCGTGACAGTTTGGTGCAGGAGGTCTTGGGTTCAAGTCCCACCAGCAAACAGCCCACTTGGGCTTATTGAAGGCTAATAAGAAGCATGATAAGAAGCTCTAAAACCACAATAAGTCGAAATTCTTAATTCTTGTATTCCTAACTACTACGAGAACTTAAATCAAACCTTAAAACTAAGTCTAACTAACGAAAATTAAGCAAAAAGTTGGCTATTTAGTCTTTGTGATGAAATAAAGGGCTAAGTGGGTCATAGGTCAGATGGACAAGAAACAAGAGCGCAATGACGCCTAGAAGGCTAAAAATAAGCTATTAAACAAACCATAATGGACACGATAAGCAAAGACATAAGAACTTCTTACTACAAACTACTTATGAAAGCATTTTTCCGGAAATTTAGGCAAATATTTAAGCAATGAAATCATTAAAAAATAAAAAATGAGTACTAAAATTTAAAAGAACTAAGCTACTTAGAAAAGCTTGCTAAGACTATTTAATCTGATGTAAAAACTGAGCAACTAATGATTTGACTTAACTAAAACTAATTTGACATCCAAAATGGGTCAAAACACCTTTTTGACCCGTTTTGACCCATAAACCAAACACCCCTTTGAGGGTCAAAAACACATTTTTGAAACAGGAAAGACTTGAAATATTAAAAAAAAACTTGTTTGCATCATTAAGAAAAGCCTCAAATGAGTTTAAACAACTTTAACAAACACTTTAAAGCACAAATGATGAATTCAAAATCATGAAAAAAACAAGACCGCATAAACTTAAAGTAACTGAATTTAAAGAAAACTCGAAATGCATTAATCGAAATTAAAGATTACATGAAAATTTAAATGACAACAAAGTAAATTGGTACTAGAATAAAATTTCTAGACAAAGTATTTTTACAATATGCCTAATCCTATTTATACTAAGACCGAAAATGTCTTCTCCTTTTGTCTTTTTCTTTGTGTGTTAATTCGCGAGAGGATAGTGAGAATGAGCTTTGTGCTTGTTTCGACTTCAATCACGACCATGGATTTTGATTGGGGACCAAGGTGGGATCTCACACCATTGGATCGCTTTTGTCACATGGATTCTTGAGGTGGAACTTTGGCATGTGAAGGATTCTTGTTTGTATCCCGGAGTGAGAGTGATGGGGAGAGAGGAAAGGGCTTGATAATTTTGGCGCCAAGAATGGTTTTGTGTGGTTAGTGGGTTTGGGTTAAAGGGGTTTAGATTAGAGGGTAAAGGGTTAAATGTATTTTCTAAAAGGTATTTAGGATAAAAGGTTTTAAGTTTTATTAAAAAAAAAAAAGGTTTAAAAGTAAAATGTTTTTTTTTTTTTTTTTTTTTTTTTTAATTAAAAGAATTTTAATAATAAAATTGGTTTAAAAAAAGAATAATTGGTTTTAAATAAAAATAGTAATTTGGATTATTGGTGAAGAGTAAAACAGTAAATTGGGTTGGGTAAAGGGTAGAAAGGTAATTTTGGTTTAGGGTTGGTTTTGAGTTTGTTCTCCCAATCTCACTCCAAAACGCTTTCCGAGATCCAAAATGTAGAAAATCCACTTCCGGCTCCGTCCATAAAGCACTTTTTCCATTCTCGAGCTCAATTCATCCCTTTTGCCCTGCTTTTTGATCCTTTGTACCAAACACATAAAACACATTCCAAGGATATCCGCAATATAAATGGGTATATTTCGGTGTTTTTGACGTTTTGTGGGTTTTTCGCTTAAAATGATGAGTAAAGGCCACTCATCATCCCCCACACTATCAATTGCTAGTCCTTAGCAATCCGATCATGTGAAGTAATGAAAGGATCAAAATTACCAAGAATACCTCGGTTCGACTTTTTATTCACTACAGAAATTTAAATTTGAATGTAAATAAATAACATGCTTGATTGTCAAAACATGGCATCATGGAACGGATTCACACAAAATGGGTGTCTCCGGGAATTGTAATCGTCATCCTCTTTTTTATACTCTCAAACCAAGCTTAAACTTATTGTGCAAACGTTTTTGTAAAATGCTAACACTACTTATATCAATAATCTATGTAAGTCGAGACTTAACTTTTTACTCCCGCAATTTATAAAATTTAAGTGAGTGCTCATTTTCAAAAGTTTGATCATTCAAATCGACATTTGTTATGGTTGTTATCCACTTAACTAAAGTACTAACCCACCGGAAACGACGAAAGTCTAAGGATCGAAAGGGCCTTTTCCATGTAGCGGCTTTCTTCTCGGCACATCCCAAAACATCAGTTTTAAGTGACCGGGCTTTTGACACCTCACAGAGAATAGTACCGGAATTAGCGGGAATTCGATTCCAAAGATTTACGAAGCTACCATTAAGTTAAAAGTAAACCTAAATGGATTACAACCGACGATAATTTAGAAATTCGAGATTCAAAAGTGAGATCACTCCATGTAGTGACTTTCTTCTTAGCTTGTCCTATTAAGGAGGCTAGGTTTTCACCCTCGAGAATAGTATCGAGCTTTTGGGATCTTTGAAATCAAGGATTTCCAAATTACCGTCAAACTTTTAGACAACTTTGACGAATAAGAGTTCAACTTCCGATTTAAATTTAAGAAAAGCAAGTTTAGCACATTTATTCATAAGCAACATAGTACTTTTATTCACACAACTCATATTTTTCATTTTTCATTTTTTTCAACTTTTTTCTTTTCTTTTTTTCACTTTTTTTCTTTTTTTTCATTCACTTTGACTTTGAACTTTAAACTTGCAACTTTTGCATCATTCAAGCACATTTACGATACTTTCATTTTGCAACATTATTCAGATTTTAAGAAAGTATGCTTTCTCGGAAATTTAAATAAAAAGTTGCACTCGGACTCTAAATCAATTTTGCTTAAAAACTTTTTATTGTAACAAGACTATTTGAATGTTCAAAAGTTTGACAACGAGCACGTATTTTAGTCCAATTAGTTAGCTTCTGGGAGAAAAAGCCATAGATTACTTATATAAGCTTTAAAGAGAACCAACTACTCCACGCTTAGCATTTTCATTTGCACAACGCGTAAAACCTTAGCCTAAATGTTAAGAGAGCAGCTAGATCAACACTCTAGCAGAGTCGGGATTCCCCTTGTTCTAGCCGAATCAAGACTAAAGTCACTAAACTATCACTAATACCGAAGCATTAATGCCTTATTTTTGTGCAAAGCACTTCTTGAAAATGTAAATACTTGACTTAAAACAATAAAATTTTAAAATTTTTGGTCAAAACGGGGGTGCTAGGGTACTAGAAGGTACATAAGTGATCAAAATTCGCTAGAATTTCCACACTTAGAATTGAATATTGCCCCAATATTCAAAGTACCAACGGATGAAACTATAGAACGGAAAAAGGTAATACTACTAGCCAAGTGTGGAAGCGAAATCTTTTTTCACAAAAGGATTTTATAAAGATATCCCTAGATAAACGTTAGCAAAAAGATCGGATATTGGGCGGCTGAATCGAAAACAGCGCATCAATCATCACGATCTACGGGAATCTGAAAATGAGAGCAAACACACAACAAGCAAACAACAGTGGGGGAATTTCCCCCACACTTAGTGTTAGAAAATAGAAAGAAGTCAGAAACATGGGTTGTCACCCATGAAGTGCTACTGTTTTTGTTAACCGAGTCGCTAGCTTGACTCGACCCCGAATTCATTGGTCCATGGGGAAGCAAGTGGAAGAGAAAATCTCCATCGGACTTTGATTCAAATGGTTTGGATAAACATTGAATGTGCTAAAAGTTCCACTCCGATGAGATATAACCGGCTTAAAAGAATGAGAAATGTCGGGGTCGAAAATGGTATCTTCACTCCCGTAGGATTTAAGACATGGAGAAGTCACACCATATGTGACGAAAGGAAGAAAGGTTCGGATGATGTATGTTTCAAGCTCAAACATCTCATTAAAAATTTCATCCATATGAATTTTTTTTCCAACGAGTATCCTGGATTAAAATCTTGTCTTCGCCAGATGGCTCAACGGGATACTCGAAAGACATCTCATCAATGAGGATAGAATCGTCATCACATGACGGAAGAGAAAAGTCGAATACGTGAGGTGGGACAAGTGGTGTGCTCGAGAGCTAGCAATTTCCACCACTTCCGTGATGGTCTTTGTATCGCCTCGGACATTGCATCGAAAAGAGGATTTACTTTCCCAAAAGTATAGTCATCATTAAATTCAAAAAGAGGATTCGAGAAAATCCCGGAAGTAACCTCAGAAATGTCGAGAGAATCACAAAAAGGCAAATCACAATCACTATCGGATATATCCTCAGACTCACTTGGGATTGGGACAAAGTTCTCAACACTAGACGATTCCGTTTCCGGAATAGTGCTAAGATGCTCATCCCCCATGGTGAGAGAGTCCTTGGAACCAATAGTAGGTAAGATAGGTGTGATAGCAATAGATTGAGGGAGTTGAGAGATCACATCGTTCAATGGAATAGCACTCTCCTCGTCATAATCATAATCGTCGTCAACCTTATCTTTAGCATATAAAGCTCGTATATGACGATCCGCTCCTCGCCAATAGTTCTTCCATGTCATATCCGTCTCTTCGAGAACGGGTGTGATAGCAGCAGATGAATTATAGAACTCCCCAATTGGAATGGTTTCTTCATCATCGTCATCATCATCATCATAATCGTACACGAGAGGTTTCAAATATTGGGAACTTACTCTAGCTGCTTGTTCTTTAGCTAGAAGTTCTCCATACGTTTTCTGACCAATTCTTTTAAATCCTTCAATACATCTAGAAGACCTAGGAGAAGTTCTTGAGGAATTTTCGGAGGTTGTGTTTGAATCATTTGGTGCTGTGGAGGTTGGTCATGATAAGAATAATCATAATTGTTACAAGGATTATGCTCATAGACAAGCGGATTCCTCGTTTGACAATCGGCGTTATAGTGCGGACCTCCACAGTACTCACAACCATATGATTGTTGTGAGTAATTGATAACGCTACACGCCGTCGTTCGGGGTCAAGGAAACTTCCTTTCTTCGAGCAAGTTTTATAACACCCAGGCAAAGGAACCTAATCGTTGTAGTGTAGTAATTAGGGTAAGCCACGGGTATTGATATCGTTCTCTGGGGAATAGGAATGCTAGTAAGAAGTTACTACGCTAAGGTCAAGGTTGAGGAAGATTATTTTTTATCTTTTATGTTTTATGAAATGGAAAGGTACGAATCTCGGGTATTGGATTTGGGGGTTGGTATTTCACCGATTACTCTACTATTATCTAATTATCTAAACTACGGTTGTGGGATTCTATGTCTAATTAATGTGTGCTCGTATGATAGTTTAAAGATGTGTTTACTTAGTTTGTATTACTCTTAATTATCTCTTATTGATGGTTGAGTGTCACGCCTTATTCTTAATTCGTTGTGTGTCTAAAGTTGTAGGGTATGCGTTTCTCCCTAACTCTTTGAACTTACCAAAGGGTCTCGTCTACAAACCCACTAGGGATGATAAACTCCTACTCTAAGGCGCTTTGGTTGGTTTAGCCTACAACTACTCGTAATTATATTCTAAGGTTCACAAAGATGAATCAAGCATTAAGTACACAACGAATGACCTATCGCATTACTAGATCATTAATCAACTAAGATAAGAAACAACCAATCAATATTCAATAATTAAGTTTCATACTTCCTAAGCAAACACACAAGTAAATTAGCCGGACATGGAGAACATGCAAGCATACACACAAATAATCAAAGACATAATTGAATTAATGAAGTAAAGACTTATCTTGATGTAAGATAGGTTTAAAACCCTAAAATACTGTACAAGACACCTTAGGTTCGGTTTAGGTTTTACCCAAAGACTCTCCACACAAAGACCGAAAAATTCGGATTCTATATATAAGATTACAATTGCGACGGCGTCACCTTATGTTTAGTGACGCCGCCGTGTCGCCATCATTAGGGTTTCGTCTTGGCCACGTTAACCTTGCGACGGCGTCACCTTATGTCCGTGACGCCGCCTCTTCGCCTTCTCCGACGCCGTTCGATTGCATCTAGGCCGCCCGAGTAGCGACGGCCTACTCTTTCACAACTAGACGCCGTCACTTGAAAATACGAGTTTTGAGTCCTGTATCGTCACAATAATTTTGGGACGGCGCCGCCATTAACACCGACGCCTTCGCCTTCTAGTTTCAAAGAATCGTGAGTGTCTCGATTTTGACTTTGGCCATTTTCTTCATATATTCGCCTTTTCGTTCAAATAAGTGCCATTCCAAGATTTTGCCTTCACGAGACCTAAAAGTGAAAAGGAACGATATTAAGCAATAACGGATACAAAAGTGATCAAATAAGGACTTAAACGACCCTCAAAATGGTACCTTTAAAACCTTATCAAATATCCCTACACTTGTTATTTGCTTGTCCTCAAGCAAATGTGCTTTTAGCCAATTAATTTATAAGTTAGGGTCATGAAGCATTAATTCAAAACGGTCCACAACACATATAAGCCCATAAAAGTCATAACAAGCACGGAATTACATACTAGCACCTCACATGGGGTGTTTGGATACTCACATCTCTCTCGGTGTATACATGAAATATAACAAAATAGGAAATGGAAGATAAACACTCATTAACCGGTCCTAGTACATAGATTACCATAGGCTCGAGAATAGATCAAACCTCCATCGCTTTGGCGTAAGCACCTAGGAAAGACTATCAAAGTGGTCTTTAAAGGGTTGTAATGTTAGGCTTACGGTAGGAAATAAGGGTTGGTGGGATAGGCTATTTAGTGGTGGCAAGTCAAAATCTTTATGTTAATCGTGATACGAAGAATGGCGCTGCTAAGCCAAGACTCGACACTCTAAACTCTAGATAACCGAAATAAACAAACATAAATTTAAAGGATAGATGTAGGATGGTAGCCCGTATTTTTTTTTTTTTTTTTTTTTTCATACACTTTACTCCACCATCCTCTAAGATAACATCAAAATACTAGGATTTATAGGCACATCCCCACACTTGAGTTTTTATTATTCTAATACTAATTTGACCCGATTTGAAAAGATCAAAACACTTGGGGTACATTATTACGCAAACAAGGGAATTTGAATTAACGCTCCCTTCCCGTCATTTCATAAACTTTAACTTTTCCCATGAATCCCAATCATCCCAAAACTGTATACAAAGGATATGACTCGACTTAGCAACTTATGCAAGCAACTAGATAATTGAACTAAGGGTTTAGGGTGATAACAAACATTTGCACTAAAAGTGAGTGCATAAGGGGTAGGCTAAGGCGATTTGGGTGTATATTTGGGGTGGGGGTAAACAATGCTCTTCATTGATATTCGAAAAACCGAAATATCACGAGAACCGCGAAAAGGATAGGCTCGAGGGGTTAACTAGGGTAACGTGTACTAAAGATGAGTACAACGCAAAGGGTGTGGGGAATTACTCAACCGATGTGGAAGAAGTAATTATATTACGTATCAAACAAGGGTTATCCTAATGCCTCTTATCATTTAGTTATTCCTAACTACACAAGTGTAGCCTCACTTGCGATCTCGGAATGCATCACAAAACAAGTTCTAGAATCTAATATACTACCGGTTCACACTCTAAGCATTGAAGATGAATGCTTTTATTCCTACTAATCTAAGGGCGATCCTCACATTTTGGTGGAATTTGGGTGGTAAAGGGTTTTGTGCTAGTCATATAACTTCCTATCCATGAGACGCTTTTGTTAAGACTAATGGCCCACTCCTATATGTCATAAAAAATTTTAAATTTGGTGCCAAAATTACCCTAACCGACATTTTCTCATGGTTTATTACACAATCACAATTGGACAAAGCAAATAATCAAGGATAAGCATAGTTTCAAAGTTCCGCTTTATTTTCCTCCCTACACTTAAACCGAACATTGTCCCCAATCTTCCGAAAGTATCAAAGTTATGATAAAAGAAGGTAATTAAAAACGAAGAAACTAATACTCCCCGATTAGCTCGGTAGGATCCGTGTAAAGTGGTGGTTAAATTCTTTTCCAAGAAGAATTATTGCGTGAAAAGCTCTTCCAATCTTATGTAACTTCTTCTTGACAAACTAAACTCGCACACTTGAAGAAAACAAACGAAACCTTCAGCAGAAATCGGCGGTAATAATATATATAAGACTCGATTTAAACTAGGATATAATGCTTGTGGAATGGATGTTTACGAATTTCTAAGAAAATTAAGACCTGAAAATTCCAAAATTTATAAGTGGTTCGTAAAACGAGAAAAAGTAACTGATGTTTTACTCCTTCCCGACGCCGTCAAGTTGCAATCTCGACGCCGTCGTTATCCCGACAAAACCGGTCTGCGATTTTCCGAAAAATTCGGAAAATTTACATCTTTAGATTCGGAAAATATCTCGCAAAACATCCATTATGACTCGATACAAGCATTTGACTCGAACAAACAAACATATATATCTTTTAGTTAATTGTTATTCTCATGTTTACGTTTCTTTTGAAAACGTGTAATCCTCCCTACACTTATCCCTTATGTAAAATACCTTTTATGCAATTAAGACGAGGTTAAAAACAAAATAAAGCATTTTACAAATTTAAACATGAGGATAAACAATTAATAAAAGATATATGACACTAACAAGCAAACAATTAAGCATGGGTTGCCTCCCACGAAGCGCTTTTCTTTATTTAAGAGTCTTGTAGCTAGACTCATAGTCGTGCTCCTACGCATCGATATACGTAAGTCTATCCTCAACAATGTCGTAAGGATCAAACTTATCATTCAAGTTCCTAGTAGTATGCTCGGTTAAATATGCCTTTTCAAACATCTCACCATCGGGATCATAGATTTGTATCCTAATGTGCCACCTTCCATTACCATCACTAGGTGGTCTATTCCAATCCCACTTGTGTTCCGATTTCTCAACTATCCACTTATTCATGACAAGGTTAACGGGCAAGCTTCCTAGGAACTCGGTCATCTTCCTAAATACTAAGGCCCCTCGAACGGGTTCACTTCTATGTCCCTAGCCATTTCTTTTTCTTGGAAAGTTGTCCGACTAGCAAAGGCTTTATCTAGGTAAAAGGTCTTTGGGGCCTATGATGTTCTTATCAATCCAAGGTCCATATCTAGAAGGCTCTCTATCCAACCCTATCTCTTGTGGATTTCCTCATCCTTGTAGTATGTATGCTTTTAACATCAGAACGGATCTAGCACCCTCCCTACCACTATTTTGGACATCTTACAATCGATGATGGCACTAGCGGTAGCTAAAATCCTCTTCCAACTAGTAATGGGCATGTCGGGTCCTTATTCATGTCTAGCACATGAAAGTCGGCCAAAAGAGTCAACTCTCCTACATGTACTACCATGTCCTTTATTATTCCTACCGGACGTGCTATACTACCGTCCGCTAGACCTAAGATGGTTTCCGTTGGTTCAATTTTACCTAAGTTAAGGCTTCTATGGAGGGACAACGAACAAGATTGATGCATGATCCTAAATCGCTAGAGCATCAAGTGGTTTGGAAGTTCCAAGTCTACACGGAAGAGTAAATAGCCCGGATCGTCTAGCTTTTAGGTAAGTTGTTTCGCACAAAGGCGGACCCATGTTTTCCAAGCCTAAGTTCTAACTCATATTTTTCTTTTAAAGCATTATAATAAGGTGCATGAGCTAAGACTTCAAGAATCGGTTTTCTTGATGGAGTTCCTTGTACCTCCTCCGAACTAGGTTTGGATTCTTGGTCGACGGGTTTCTCAAGAGTAGGCTTTACCAAAGGTGCCGGCCTGGTATCTCTTGGATGGCTTGGAACCCTTTTGATAGCATTTACCGAGTGAACCGTGGGTGAGAGGGCATGGATGTGCACTCTCCCATGGTGAACCGTAACATGAAGTCGATGCAATCGAATTCACTTTGGGTTCTTTATGGTATCACTGGGAGTGCTCCAACTTCCCGCTCATTGAAGGCTTTTAAGAGGGCATCAAGCTTGGTTGTCATCTCGCTTTGTTTTGCTTAAAATCGGCTTCAAGCTTATTCAATCGAGTTTCTTGGGATGACAAAATCTAGATGCAATTGCCTCAAGATTAGTGGGGTTCCCGTATTAGAAGAATTGAACCTAGTAGGCGAACTAGATGAGCTTTGGGGCGTGCTTGAGTTTTGGTTCCACTTAAGGTTAGGGTGATTTCTCCATGAGGGTTGTATGAGTTTCCTAAGTTGTTTTGTTCTGGGTTTGAAAGTGTACCACTTCTCTCCCGCCTCCGCCGGCACGTATGGAGGCGAGTCCGCAAAAGCTTGTTCGAGAGCCTTGTGCAATCACGAGTGTCATGGGGACCACCGCACAACTCACAAGGTAGAGTGATTTGATTCACTTGTCGTGAAGACTTAGGATTTTGTAGAACTCATGAGGAATCTAACTTGATCTTCAAGTTCGATCATCCCACGGTCGGAAGGAGGCAAGGAGATTGCCTTAACGGTTTTGGGCAACCACGGGGTCATCCCAACTTTTGTTGTCATAGAGGCGAGGTCCTCTATTATTTCCCATGATTCTTCGCGGTGAGATCACTAAGTTTTCCACCGCCGCTTGGTCAATGGATCGCTAGTGGGGAAGTTGACATGATCATAAAAGATTTGGACTGGAGCCAAAGATCAATGCCGTGATGAGGACTTTATGAAGTAAGTCCTTGAATCGGGTCCATGCTTCAGAAAGAGATTCACCTTGACGTTGTTGGAACATCAAGATGTCATTCCTAAGCTTAGTGGTTCTCCCGGTGGGAAAAATCGAGCAAGGAAGCGAGAGGTAAGATCATCCCAACTTGAGATGGAGCCATGGAAGTCGCTCAAGCCAATTACTAGCTTGGTCCCGAGAGAGAATTGGAAGAGACGCAGCGGTGGTCTCCCGAGTAGTAGCATCAAGGTCGATGGAATCGACGATTTTGAGGAAATCCTCGGATGTCGATTTGGATCTTCTGAACTAAGTCCATGGAATGCACATCCGCTTTGCACCAACCGGATGGTGTCGGATCGCAAGGCCGTAGTTTGGGCTTGGTCGGAAGCTCAATGGTGTTCCTATAGCCTAGGTGGCTTGGTCTCGAGTATTCACCTAGAGTACGGGCTCTTGGCGGGTCATTTGGCGGTAGGTTGATGAATGGTAGTGGGTTATCACCTTCCATGATGAAAAGTGATGGGTGTTACGAACAAAGGTTACGAAGAAGTGGGATAGACTAAGAGAAAGCTAAAAATAAGAAAAAATTTACTTGATAGGAATCAAGCAAAGAACCTAAACGATGTGGACTACTAACTAGCTATTCTATTCCCGCCGCGCCCAAAACTTGATAACGCCACACGCGTCGTCGGGGTCAAGGAAACTTCCTTTCTTCGAGCAAGTTTTATAACACCCCAGGCAAAGGAACCTAATCGTTGTAGTGTAGTAATTAGGTAAGCCACGGTATTGATATCATTCTCTGTGGAATAGGAATGCTAGTAAGAAGTTACTACGCTAAGGTCAAGGTTGAGGAAGATTATTTTTATCTTTTATGTTTTATGAAATGGAAAGGCACGAATCTCGGTATTGATTTGGGGGTTGGTATTTCACCGATTACTCTACTATTATCTAATTATCTAAACTACGGTTGTGGGAGTCTATGTCTAATTAATGTGTGCTCGTATGATAGTTTAAAGATGTGTTTACTTAGTTTTATTACTCCTTAATTATCTCTTATTGATGGTTGAGTGTCACGCCTTATTCTTAATTGCGCTTGTGTGTCTAAAGTTGTAGGGTATGCTTTCTCCCTAACTCTTTGAACTTACCAAAGGGTCTCGCCTACAAACCCACTAGGATGATAAACTCCTACTCTAAGGCGCTCTTTGATGGTTTAGCCTACAACTACTCGTGTAATTATATTCTAAGGTTCACAAAGATGAATCAAGCATTATACACAACGAATGACCTATCGCATTACTAGATCATTAATCAACTAAGATAAGAAACAACCAATCAATATTCAATAATTAAGTTTCATACTTCCTAAGCAAACACACAAGTAAATTAGCTTGACATGGAGAACATGCAAGCATACACACAAATAATCAAAACATAATTGAATTAATGAAGTAAAGACTTATCTTGATGTAAGATAGGTTTAAAACCCTAAAATATCGCACAAGACACCTTAGGTTCGGTTTTAGGTTTTACCCAAAGACTCTCCACACAAAGACCGAAAAATTCGGATTCTATATATAAGATTACAATTGCGACGCGCCACCTTATGTTTAGTGACGCCGTGTCGCCGCCATTAGGGTTTCGCTTGGCCACGTTAACCTTGCGACGGCGTCACCTTATGTCCGTGACGCCTTCGCCTTTGACCGACGTCGTCTCGATTGCATCTAGGCCGCCCGAGTAGCGACGGCCTACTCTTTCACAACTAGACGCCGCCACTTGAAAATACGAGTTTTGAGTCCCAGATCGTCATTAATATTTTGGGACGGCCGCCATTAATACCGACGCCGCCGCCTTCTAGTTTCAAAGAATCGTGAGTGTCTCGATTTTGACTTTGGCCATTTTCTTCATATATTCGCTTTTCGTCCAAATAAGTGCCATTCCAAGATTTTGCCTTCACGAGACCTAAAAGTGAAAAGGAACGATATTAAGCAATAACGGATACAAAAGTGATCAAATAAGGACTTAAACGACCCTCAAAATGGTACCTTTAAAACCTTATCGCATCGGTAAATTATGGATATTGGTCGAAACCAAAGTTTTGATTGTTACACGGAACCCGCTCATGACAAGCGTGTTCCCTGCTTGACACTCAAAACTCGGGTGAGGACCTCCACAATACTCACAAGAATATGTCTCCATCTCATAGTGCGGGGGTTGGTTAAGGAAATGGGTTGTTTCATTGTAGGGATTTTGGTCATAGACAAACCCGTTTCCCGAATTCACAATGCTACAACCGGGGCAATTTCCACCATTTTGAGGTCCCCCGCACCATTGACAACCAAATTGGTAAGACGAAGACATCACGAAGAATTAAACGGATAGAGGGTGAAAGAAATAGAATTATGCGATCGAAAGGATAACGAAGAATAGAATTAAACGGTAAAAAGAGGGTAAGAGAAATAGAATTAAATGGATAAGAGGAATGACGAAGAATATTTTTGGGGTTTTATAATGAAAACGAGTGCCCATGCACAAAAACCAATCAATCAAAACGATACCGAAGCAAAAACACAAGGAACTTAAACCAATAATCACAAGCGTATTCACGCAAGTGACACAAAGGCAAGTTTTGAATCTTTTGTTTGGGAACTTATTATGATAACATTCAAGTCGAGAATGTTATTTGATTGATGTGTTTTATCTTTATTAAACAATGAAAACAAAATCTTTTTGGGTTTTTTAACTTTTATATATATACAAAAAGAAAAGAAAAATAATTTTGTGTTTTAAGGTTTTGAAAGCGAATAACTTCACGAGGAAGGATCTTCAAGTCACTAATCGTCAAACCGTAACGATATTGTCGCAACACAACCTCCCAAAGAATAAGCGCCAAAATTTTGATATAGTAGAAATATACCAATATATCGTGATACGCGAGAATCAACGAATCGACCCTTTAGGAAAAGATCACACGAAAACCCGCGAATATAAGATAAGTGATACCGGCAAGTGATTACCCGGTCGCTTCCCAACGAGGAGTGAATTGACGATCACGTTTGAGGTTTGTTATTAAAGTGCTTGAATACAAAGAATTTTAAATTTTGGAATTTTAAACTAAATGACGTGGATTTAAATAAAGCAAGTTAACTAAGCTAAAGCGACTACGGAAAAAAAACTAATCTAAGGCAACAATAAACATAAAGGAAACTTAAAATTACCTAAAGTGCAATAAAACGAAACGGAATTTAAAGGAAAGCAATAAAACAACACTAAGGAAATCTACTGGAGTCCTAAAATTAATCTAAAATACTAAGGAAACTACGGAAACTTAAAGCTAATTATAAAACGTAATTAACCTAATGAATACTAGTCTAAGACATCTAAAAAGGACTGGGAGGGCTAACAAGCGTGAAAAAAAAAAAAAAAAAAGAAAAGAAAACTAATAAGCACTAAAATGGGTGCTAGCTTAAACCGCTTTATGTCATATAACTAATAAATTAAATCATAACATGAGACTAGTACTAGCACCGATGGTAATTGATTGGATTTGTGGGCGTGGCGATTTAGTGCGTGAGGTCTGGGTTCAAGCTCTAAAACCACAATAAGTCAAATTTTAATTCTTGTATTCCTAACTACTATGAAAACTTAAATCAAACCTTAAAACTAAGTCTAACTAACGAAATTAAGAAAAAGTTGGCTATTTAGCTGTGATGTAAATAAAGGGGCTAGTGGGTCATAGGTCAGATGGACAAAGAAACAAGAGAGCAAATACACTAGAAGGCTAAAATAAGCTATTAAACAAACCATAATGGACCCGATAAGCAAAGACATAAGAACTTCATACTACAAACTACTTATGAAAGCATTTTTTGGAAATTTAGGCAAATATTTAAGTAATGAACAATATTAAAAAAATAAAAAATGAGTACTAAAAATTAAAAAGAACTAAGCTACTTAGAAAAGCTTGCTAAGACTATTTAACTGATGTAAAACCGAGCAACTAATGATTTGACTTAACTAAAACTAATTTGACATCCAAAATGGGTCAAAACACCTTTTGACCCGCTTTTGACCCATAAACCAAACACCCTTCGAGGGTCAAAAATGATTTTGAAACAGAAAGACTTGAAATATTAAAAAAACTTGTTTGCATCATTAAGAAAAGCCTCAAATGAGTTTAAACAACTTTAACAAACACTTTTAAAGCACAAATGATGAATTCAAAATCATGAAAAAAAACAAGATCGCATAAACTTAAAGTAACGGAATTTAAAGAAAACTCAAATGCATTAATCGAAATTAAAGATTACATGAAAATTTAAATGACAACAAAGTAAATTGGTACTAGAATAAAATTTCTAGACAAAGTCTTTTTACAATATGCCTAATCCTATTTATACTAAACCGAAAATGTCTTTCCTTTTGTCTTTTTGTCAGGTGTTAATTCATGAGAGGATAGTGAGAATGAGCTTTGTGCTTGTTTCACTTCAATCACGCCCATGGATTTTGATTGGGACCAAGGTGGGATCTCACACCATTGATCGGCTTTTGTCACATGGATTGCCGAGGTGGAACTTTGGCATGTGAAGGATTCTTGTCAGATCCCGGGTGAGAGTGATGAGGAGAGAGGAAAGGGCTTGATAATTTTGGCGCCAAGAATGGTTTTGTGTGGTTACCGGGTTTGGGTTAAAGGGTTTAGATTAGAGGTAAAGGGTTAAATGCATTTTCTAAAAGGTATTTAGGATAAAAGGTTTTAAGTTTTATTTTAAAAAAAGGTTTAAAAGTAAAATGTTTTTTTTTTTGTTTTTTGTTTTTTTTTAATTAAAAGAATTTTAATAATAAAATTGGTTTTAAAAAAAGAATAATTGGTTTTAAATAAAATAGTAATTTGGATTATTGGTGAAGGGTAAAACGTAAATTGGGTTCGGGTAAAGGGTAGAAAGGTAATTTTGGTTTAGGGTTCGGTTTGAGTTTGTTCTCCCAATCTCACTCCAAAACGCTTCCCGAGATCCAAAATGTAGAAAATCCACTTGGCTCCGTCCGCAAAGCACTTTTTTCCATTCGAGCTCAATTCATCCTTTGCCCTGCTTTGATCCTTTGTACCAAACACATAAAAACACATTCCAAGGATATCCGCAATATAAATGGGTATATTTCGTTGTTTTTGACGCTTTTGTGGGTTTTCGGCTTAAATGATGAGTAAAAGGCCACCATCAATGACGCTTATGGTTAAGATCGAGCATCACAAATGTCTCAATGCATGTGTCAGTGAAAATATTTTTCTTAATATTAAATTTGCCTAATATTGATAAAATTTGATAAATGCGCAAGTGTGTTAATATATATAAAAATATATCACCCTATTAAAATAATTTACCGATATGCGTAAACATGTGCATCATGTGTCAATATTAATAAATTAAATGTGTCCAATGCGCCAATACGTATAACGACGCCACTCTATTAAAATAATTTGCCAATGTGTGTATCAAATGTAAATATTAATAGATATGTTTAAGGTGTGTCACACTAATAAAAAGATGTCAATATGTATAACGATGTGTCACTATGTTAAAAAGATGTATCAATACGTATAACGATGTGTCACTATATTAAAAAGATTTGTCAATACGTGTAAGGATGTGTCACTTTATTAAAACGATGCACTAATATTGTAAGATGTCTATCATATTTGTCAATTTTAATAAAAGATGTATAAAAGATGTTTCATGTGTCAATTTTAATAAAAGATGTGTCACCTATAAAAGATGTGTCAACACGTGAAAAGATGTGTCACTTTATTAAAACGATGTGTCAATATTTGTAATCGTGTCTATCATATTTGTCAATTTTAATAAAAAAATATGTATAATAAGATGTTTCATGTGTGTCAATTTTAATAAAAGATGTGATGACAGGTTTTGAGTAATAAAAAAATTTACGTCCATTAATTTGGTCCACCATTTGAATTCAATCTTGAATTCCTCAATAAATATGTAGCTATGAAACTGCTAATGAGGTATTGATGGACCATGTGAAAATGACTTTAGCACCCTCATTGACACAAGCAGTAATACAACTAGCATATTTTGTAATTACATATTTACATTTTTTACCCAAAATAATCTCATCCACAAATCTAATTTGAAATGATATAATCAATGGCTTAAATTCCTTCCTATACTTTTTATCCAAACTCACTTTTCACAATAACCACACTATATATATATATATATATATATATATATATATATATATATATATATATATATATATATATATATATATATATATATATATATATATATATATATATATATATATATATATATATATATATATATATATATATATATATATTGTGTAATGTAGATCTCTTTATTTCCTACCTAACTTATTCAATATATCTTAAAACCCTATCATTTTATATTTTTCAAAACAAACCCTATCTTTCCCTATATATATCCACTACATTTTCAACAAAAAAACACATCTCACACACACAACTTCTCATCTAACTCTCTCAAGAATGTCTCAAGAAAACAATCTCGAAAACAATTCTCCGGTTGAGGAACGGTTAATACTCCACCATCGGACATCATTCCGTTATTTTCAACCAAGAAGAACCGTTGAGGAATAGCCAACAAGCCATTTAAATTGTGTATGAATGATAAGATAAATGAGGTTTGAATAGCTGCCTCGCTGATTTCGCGACTACGTGCCACGACTATAAAAAGGCCCACCAAAGACTTAAAAACCTAATTATACGTAAACAATTCATTAGTAACATGAAAGAGATTAGAACAAGTATGCCATGAGCAATCTCAATTTAACCATACGTTAAAAGATGTTTAAATAATGCGGTAATAAACATCAATAATGTCATTTGCCTAGCATTTGTTATTTGACTATATCCAAACTTGAAAGTCACGCATTATTTGATAATTAGATATTTATTCAATTGATTTGCAAAAAACACCACTCTATGATAAATATCTAAGTACGTACATTTAAAATAGTTTGTTCTTAAGTAAATTTTATGGAGACCAAAAGAAAAGCATATATTGATGGAGCCTCATATTATAAAAATAAGCACACAGCTAACATATAAATGAGAACCAACCTGCCACATAATATTAAAAATGGCATTGGTATAATAACTAAAAAGAATTAGCGAGACTTTTCTATATGCGTAACAACATTGAAAATAATGAGGCCCCTCTAATAAGTGTGGCCCTGTGCATTTGTTGCACTTCCACATCACCGGCCCTGGGTTTGAATTGTGGTTTGGTCGACTACCTTACTACGAGCAGCCTTGATGTGTATTTTTTACCCGTCACTAAATCTTTATTTATACAATGCACACAAATTTCTATCTAGATTTTTTTGGATAAAAAGCAAATTTTTTTGGATAAGATTCATATTTTTGCGCACCTTAATTAAAAAAATCATTTTGGATAAAAAGTTAATTTAAAAAAACGGATAAAAAGTATTAAAATGTTAAGGGAGAGCAAAATATTTGCGCTCCGTGTAAAAAAACAAATAAAAAGTATTAAAATGTTATGGGAGCAAAACTGAGGAGAAGCGAAATATTTCAGCTTCATACAGAAAGTGTACTCTCACGTCCATTAAATAAGACGCAGAAACTTATGAGAGCAAAATATTTGCGCCCAGGCATTTTTGCGCTCTCGATGCAACGTGTCCACATAAATACTTAAAATTGGGAGCGCAAAAGAGATTGAGAGAGCAAAAATTTTGCACTCCTTGCCACGTGTATAGTTTAAATGTGGTATTAAAATATATTTGTAACGATCTAAAATAAGGAGCGTAAAGTTAATAGAGAGAGCAAGCAATTTGCGCGTAAAGTAAATATTTGTAAAATAAATTTTAATGGTTCATTTACCTAACACAATTTTCTATGTGTCTCTAAAAATTTTCTCCTGCTAAATCTTATGGCGGCTAGGACCCAAATTAAATGGCGATCTAGCTAGGCTGTGATGATATTCAAATAGGAGTAGAAAGTTTCTAAAGTCTAAGCAAGTAGTGAGTCGTTAATTTCAATAAATCAATAACTAGCTTCCCTATAAATACCCTTTTCTATCATATGTTTCAACCATGACTTGTAGGCATACGAGTTCTCTATAAATAAGCAAATAACTTTTAAGTCCTCTAGCTACACTTATCGTTAGTGATTGTACCAAAGAATAATATACAGCATGGATTTGGTTAAGTTTTTTCACATGAATGGAGGAATTGGAGATACAAGTTACTCAAGTAACTCTGGACTTCAGGTGTCACATTTCATTTACACTGCATTAGAATCACTTATATGCATAAATACGCTACATGTTACATTTAAACGATCTTCCAACCAATTATGCAGTCGCCAAGACTAGCCTCGAGATGGGCCATTTAGCTCCTGAAGTTCAAATCAACTTAAACGATCTTCCAACCAATGATTTCAACACCATTTTCATCGCATTATTACAGGAACTCCAAGAAAATACAACCACCGAGGAAATCATAGATGACCGTCGTCCACCGACGTGCTACTTTACCGGGGTCCCTGGATCATTTTTCAGCAGGCTTTTTCCTGCTAATACTCTACATTTTGTTCACTCTTCCTACAGTCTTCAATGGTTGTCACAGGTTCGTGTTGTCGTCTCTCTATGTAGACTATTCAAAGAATAAATACTTATGTTGTATTTTGTCAATATATGCAGCTTCCTGAACTAGAAGAGATCAACAAAGGCCATATATATTTATCGAGTACGACACCAGAGAGTGTAAGCAAGGCGTACTATCAACAATTTCAAAAGGACTTTTGCGATTTTGATGTGTCGTGCAGAGGAAATGATGGGTGGAGGGCGGATGGTTTTGACATTAGCTGGGAGGACAACTGATGATGCTCGTGGCGAAGAAAGCTATTACCTTTGGAGGCCATTAGCAATGGCTCTTCAAGAGATGGTATTTGAGGTAAATAATTGTTCCTCGTTTATCTAGCTTTGATTCTTAGATATCAAAGGTACTACATTTAGCAAGGCTTCATTTATGTTCAAGTTAACTAAGGACCTGTTATTCCTTTGACGATGCTGTTTTGCTTTTGAACAATTTAAGGAACCAACTCTCTTAACACATTAAATAAACTGTGATCGCAATGATAGGGACTTGTAGATGAGGCGAACTCGACTCGCTCAACCTTCCTCAGTATACAGCATCCCCTACCGAGATCATGAACTTGGTGGAGTGTGAAGGTTCCTTCACACTGGATCACCTGAAATTTTGATGTCAACTGGGAGGCTTGGAAGATAAAGAACTATGACAAGGACTCGTCACAATCTAAAAACCGAAGGTCACGTTATTGGACACGGTGTAGCCAAGGCTATTAGAGCTGGGATTGAATCGTTGGTTTCTAATCACTTTGGTGAAGCAATAGTCGATGATGTTTTCACAAGGTATGAAAAATTTCTTGCAGAGAAAATGTCAACCGAGAAGAAAGAAGCTCTGGTCTCTATTACTATATCTTTGACTAAAAAATGTGATATTTAAGCTTGTACGGTCTTGTATGACTTTCAGTGTGCAACAAATGAAGGGAGTATCAACATATTATCCTATGTAGTGATTGTATAAATAAAATTGTGTGAAATTATCAGGTCTTAATTGAAGTTTGATTTAAAAGTGCAGTATCAAGTTCGTTTGTGATTTCGTTTGATAAAACTGAACTATTGCCTTGACAAGCTGGCTTAAAAGCTATTATTAAGGACTTTAAATTTGTTTCAGAATTTATAGAAGTAATACAAATGTTTCAGAATTTATAAAAGTAATAACTGATGCCTGATCACTCAAAAATATGTCATAAACCAGATCGCAGAAATACATGCTAGAATTCAAGAGTTTTGACTACAATTTTTTGTTGAAACTAGGATATTTTACTCATCATTGATGCGTAACTGCAAGAATGTCAACTAGGGTCGAACTAACCTATAAGGAATGAATATTTAATAGCATGTTAACTACTTGTAAATCATAAAAGGAAATATTTCATTTAATATGGTGAATCTTCCAGAAGAAATTAACACAATAACAAGAATTCATTATAGTTTCTAAGACAGGTTTCCAACAAAGTCTACGGTTTCACCTATTCCATTAATAATTGAAGTATTGAAGCTTACCTCCAACCCTTGAGGTATTATTAGGCTCTCTTCCAGCAAGTGTTGCAAAACTCAAATTACAAGGCCGGGTAATCGGCTATTATTCTCTACAAGGCCCACCAAGGCGACTTGATTCAAATCGCCAAAAAATCAGTTTGGTCAAAATTCGTTCTAACTCATTCAACTCGGTCAAAACTTTGTGTTAACTTCCTGGTGAGAGGAAAACTAGACCCGGCTAAACGGCGTTGGGAGAAAGAACTGGATAGTACTCAGAGCTGCGTGGGAACCCAATCGATGTGTCACAAGAAGGCAGTGATGAACTTGGTGTCGCTTGTTAGTGTTAAGAGATTCAGATAGAGGAATACAAACTAGCAAACTGATGTATCAGCAGAGAAACACTTGTTGACTTTTAACAGCAAACGCGGTTATTGCCATCAGACTTGGCTAAAGAGAAAGCTTTTGGCATAGCATTTCTGGAGGAACACTATAGGTGTGGGAGCGATCCTGGTCAAGGAAGGCTAAGACGGCGCCTCGCATATGGGTAGCAAGAGGGCACTTATGCCCCGGTGGGGCCCTATGGGCAAGGACCCAGCCCAATAGGGACAACATGAAAGTTCCATTTTAGGGAGGGACGACCTACTATGATACTTTATGTTTTGTCGAGCTTTGCTTTGGTCTCGGTTTGATGGTTGTACGAGCTAAAATCCGTACATTCTCGGTTTGAAGTATATAGAAAATTGTTAATGTTTGTAAACATCATTTTAGGGTCCTACGAACGATTCTATGGTCATATGAACATGTTTCCAGCCTCAAATCTTCAAAGTTTAAAACATGTATTTGGCATACATGTCATACGCACATTAGTCTAGGGTCTAGTTAGTTCATAGTTTTATGTGAGCAGCCAAATCATCATTTAGGAATGTGCCTAGCAAAACCATTAGACAGCAAGCATGCTTCCTAAAGCTCAAACCGTCCATAGAAACTTACAAAGTTTCTTGTCCAGATTGTTTACATCATAATACTAGAACCTGCATCCCTTTATAAATGCAATAACCCCAAGCAATCTGTTCAAATTCATCATCACATTAGATGAATTAAAACACCTGTAGATTATTTGACACTCTATTTATGCACAAATGAGCACCTTCGATAATCTAGTGTTATTCTCCAAATAGAACTTTAACTTGGACCATGAAAAGTAGGCAGGTAGTTCAAAACTACAAATGTAAATGATTAAATACAATGGTATCTAATATGCGGGAGTTAGTGACTGGTATTGTTTCGCGTTATCCAGCAAACAAAATAATTCCATCCATAGGAAGTTGAATTCTAGCCTTGAAATTAGTCGAAAAAAGAATCAGTTATACAAGTTTAATGGAAGATGGATAGATCTCTATGTCTTAGCTAATGGATTATCTACATAAACAGTGATAAACCTTATAAAAATTGTAGGCACCATTGACCATACTGTGGTGAAAAAAGTAGCAGACATCCTTTATGTATATACTTAAGCCAACAATAGCACATGTCACCACTGATATACACATGGGAATGGCTCGGTCATAAGTCTGCTTAGGGTTAATCAAACTTATTCCAGAAATAGATTCACCGGGATAAAACACTTTACCCAAAAAAACTAATTCCAGAAATAGGTGAGCCATTTTTAAGAAATAAGCCATTAGATGATTAGGACTATACAGAATATATTAGTTAGCAACATGTTTACTACTTTAAGCTTAAGGGTATGGATATCTACTCTTCAGTTTCCAGTTAAAATAGTGAGTCTGGCATTACTCAAACTCTCAAAATCATGCTAGAGATGGCTAACTGAGTAAATAAAATGAATAAACAGCATTAAGGCAAAACCCTTTTGATATAAAAAATTGATATGCACATATACATTAACTACTGAAGTACCCATATGCTAAACAATGCACTACATGGCAATTTGCAAGACGCCTAAGAGGGTAAAACAATACTAAGACAAGAATGCACAATACTTGCTACTCAAATAATTCAATTCCTAATAAAGTTAAAACCTTTAACCGTTTTCTTCATTGTCTCAGCATACCTAGAAAATACATCAGAAATGATAGCTAAGGTACTTCTTGATTGGATCGTTTTACCTAATACATACACCAAACAACAATGATTCTCTACGAACTACAGACACACCGTCAAGAGCTTCGTTGAGCAGAAATTTCTAATCCGAATTCTCGATACAGTCACACCACGAGAACCTGAATTAGTCGTCCAAGATCACCTCCCAATTCCTGCCAAAAATTAGGATAGCAATGGAGCAAGAAATACTCTCTGGATGCAGAGAATAATATCTATTTAGGAAAATTCAAAAGTGTCTTTCATTTCCCTTTTTCCAGTACATATTTGAGAAAGAAATAAACTACCAAAATAAAACTACCCACGTTTCCTACACTTGGGGAATTCTCAAACAACTACTTTGACTTCTTCAAATAAAGGAAAAGAAATAACAATCTAAGATGCATGTGGAACAAAACGCTGGTTAGAAACCGATGTCATCGCTAAGTCTTCACCGGGCCAAAGTGACCCATTTCGATTTGGGTTGGGATCTCACGAGCTTGGGGCTGGTCGGTGCATTCCTATCATCCTCTCCGGTCTTCAAAAAGTTTGGCCTCAAACTTGGAATGAGTTCGTCAGATCAAAGTATGGTTCAAGGCTCCGACATTGAAAGTTGTCAAACACCATAGTTTCTGGAAGGTCAAGTTTATAAGCATTATCATTCACCTTAGCAAGAACTTTGAAAGGGCCCTCCGACGGGACTCAATTTAGAACGACGCTTAGATGGAAAACGCTCCTTTCGAAAATGCACCACACAAGGTCACCCGCTGAAAAAGAACGTGTTTTCTCCCTTTGTCGCGCTTGTATTTCGTGGTTCATTGTTCTTGGTGATTTTGTCATGAATTACCGATGGATGGCTTTGATATCACCGCTAAATCACGTGCCTCTTGGTCAATTTTGTAGACGATCAAGAACAAATAGATCGAGTGGAGTTGGTGGGTTTATCCCATAAATGACCATGAAAGGACCGATGCGGTTGTTTTATTAGAGCCGGTTATAAGCAAACTCACCGAGGCAATAATTCCTCCCATCGCTTCATATTGGTAGCGATGAGAGCTCTGAGTAATGAACCGCGGTACGGTTGGTAACTTCATCGCTTTATCGGCTCGAGGGTGGCTCGAGGTGCTAAATTTAAGCTTTGTACCAAGTTTTCGCCACACGTTGTCATCCGAAATGACTAAGGAACTTAACATCCCGATCACTAACCATCGCTTTCATGACTCCATGTAAACGAACTATTTCCTTGAAATAAAGATCGCTATTCGACAAAGATCACAGTGGTATGGCAAGCGATAAAATGGGCCATCTTTGAAAATCGGTCCACTACCACCATAATCGAATCCTTTTCGACGCTATGCGTGGTAGCCCGCAGAATAAAATCAAGGCTAACATCTTCCTGTGGAGCACCCAGACAGAAGGGCATGTATAAACTGTATGGAGAAGACCGCCTTTGGCTCGATGACACGTAGAGCAACGTTGATGAAATGGTCGACGCCACTACCATCTGGGCCAAAAGAAATGGCTTCAATAATGCGAACTGCTTTGTCACGCCAGTGACCGCTAACCTCCTTCACGAGCCTCTCAGATTATCGTTAACTCGATGCTATGGCAAGGAACACAAAGTCGCCGCTCTAAACAAAAACCCATTAAGAACATGATATTCACCGTGGTACGAGTCTGGCAACAGCACACACCCCCAAAGTCTGGATCCGATAAATACTCGTCCTGGCAGGTTCAAACCCCGAAATTTCTTTGTTGAGAGACGCGATCGAGAGCGTCATGAGAGAGAGGCTCTCCTTTGTCGAGTCCACCGACTTGGTTTGATGGTGAAAGAAAATGCTTGTATGAATTCCACCCATTCGCGTGTCGGGTCAGAACTTATGTCGACCTTGAATGTACTTTAAAGCCTCATGATCCGAGTGTAGAATGAACTCTTCGATATCAAGTAGTGTTGCCAATGATCCAATGCCCGAATGATTGCATAAAACTCCTTATCATACGCAGGTATCGCCTTTGCATCGCTGAGCTTTTCACTAAAGTAAGCAATCGACGCCTAATCGTGATAGCATGCCCCTATTCCTACCCCGCAGGCATCACATTCGACCTCAAATACCTCATCAAAACAAGGCGCGCTAAACCTGGAGTGGAGGATAATTGCTTCGAGTTCTTCAAAAGCTAATTGAGCCCGGATTCCAAGCGAACCGCTGACTCGGTTACTTCACCATTGGAGCCACAATTGTGCTAAAGTTCTTTATAAACGCCAGAAACGAGGCAAGGCCATGGAAGCTTCGAACTTCTTGAATTGATTGTGGGACCCGCCACTCACGGATGGCTTCGATTTTCTTTTCATCAACTTGTATGCCTCGGCTAGAAACGGATAGCCAAGAAAAGTGACTGTTAGTACAAAACTCACATTTTTCTAGATTACCATAAAGCTTCTCTCACGAGTAGTTCGAGCAGCTTGTAATAGTGGTTTGGTGTTCTTCGATGTTTTTTGCACACCGTAATATCATCAAAATAGACAACAATAAAATCTCCCAAGAACGGCTTCAAACGTGGTTCATTAAACGATAAAAGTACTAGGTGCTCGACAAACCAAATGGCATGACAAGCCACTCATACAACCCTCCTCGGTCTTGAAAGCGCCTTCCACTCGTCCCCTTCATAGATCCGAATTTGATGGTAGCCACTTCTCAAATCAATCTTAGAAAAATCGTAGCACCATGGAGCTCGCCGAGTAAATCATTCAATCGCTGGATGGGAAACGATAATGATGGTAATCTTGTCGATCGAGCTGCTATCCATACACATTCGCCACTCACCATTCTTCTTTGGTACAAGTAATGCGGGACGGACAAGGACCGAGAGACTCACGAATAAGTCCTTTTCCAACAGCTTGTCAACTTGTTTTCCGATTTCAATTGTTCACGCGGATTAGCGCGATAGTCGGTTTATCGGGCAGGATAGAACCCGTATGAGATCGATTTTATGTTGATTAACGTGTTGGGGAAGGCCAAAGGGATTTGTTGGGAAAACTTGTCCATAAGAGTTCAACAAATGGTCAGACAAGAGGATGTAGAGTCGTTGGAGACTTGTCTTCATCATCATCAAGTCCCAACAAAATAAACTCTTCGCAAGAATGATACTCGCGTTGTTCCGATTGTAATAATGTACCAAGTCAGCGTCGGCCATGGGATGGTTTTCAAGGTATAAGAGGGTAAGGACAATCTTACGGTTGTTATGAACGAAGGAGTACGATTTTTGCATTCGCCATGGATCGCTTCGTCGATCAAATTGCCATGGACGCCCAAACAAAACATGACACGCGTCCATTGAACAACATCACACCACGCTCATCATTATAAGACTTACCAATGCGTAGAGAGTAATACTCGACGAGACACGCGTATTCTCGCTCCCCTGTTAAGCCACCGAATCACATACGGGAAGGGTGTGGATGAGTAGTTAGGTTTAGTTTAGTTACCAAAGTTCGTGAAGCAACATCGCGCACCGCCTCGCCGATTATCACCGCAAACCTTCCGCAATCGTACAACGAGTGTGAAAATTGATTCTCACCGAAGGTTGTCTTCTCGAGTCTTGAAGTACTCAATGTTCTTCGAACAACCAAACACGGACCTTCATCGGTCCAATCACCTCTTCTTCATCGCGCAGCCGAATAGAATCGCCACCGAATCGAACTAAACTCATAACCACCGCAAGTTCAAAATCACCGAGTAACGAGACTCTTATCGGGGCACTCAAGCAATGCGCCCTAATCCCCGACATCGAAAACAACCACGGAGGGCCTGGGTTTCGTTATTATTTCCGGAGGAAGGTGTTGGTTTTAAAGTATTCGGTAATGGGTTCGTGGTTCGCGGGCTTCGGCAAGAGAGTGGGCTTGAAATGGACCCGCTCGACTCAATTTTTCCTTTGATTCGTTGTTGCGATCCACCTTACGCGCTAGTAACGTTAACTCGCTAGGTTCGAAAGAGCGCAGCTCAACAACGTTGCAACTCGAGATTCAAGGCCTCCCAAATAACGAACGAGCGTTTGAGGATCGCCCTCGTGAACATCACACTTCATCGAAGGTATTCAAACTCACGAGAATATTCTTCACCGCACTGCTCCTTGCCTCGTGGCATGCAATGGGAGAAACCGCTCAACATAATACACGGGAAGGAACTTTTGCTTCATCTTCGCCTTCATCTTGCCAAGATTTGATCTTTTCTTTCCCCGATCGCTCACGCTTCAAACAGTATTCGACCACCGTGTCGATGCATACTTACGAAGCTTATGGCAACAATCTTAACCTTGTTTTCCTCCGGTCCGCTTATAGTCAAAACCCGTTTCACCGCTCGCACCACCGACAAACTCATCGTGATCTAGTTTACCATCGCACTGAATGTCAACTTTGATGTCATTTGGGCGCCATCCACCCCGACCGCCTTTTGTTAATCGACCACTGAATGGAGAGACGCCACCACGGCTCGGGAAATAACCAAGTCCCGAATTTGTTCTTGTACGGCCTCGATCTTCGTGCCATCTCCTTTTATCGCCTTCTATGGTCTCCAAAATCTTCTTCAACCCAGAAGATGCCTTTCCATAGCTCGATAACCAAATGATAGCTAAGGTACTTCTTGATGGATCGCTTTACCTAATACATACACCAAACAACAACGATTCTCTACGAACCATGTACACACCGTCAAGAGCTTCGTTGAGCGAATTTCTAATCCAATTTCGATACAACACACCACGAGAACCCGAATTAGTCGTCCAAGATCACCTCCCAATTCCTCGCCAAAATTAGGATAGCAATGGAGCAAGAAATACTCGGATGCAGAGAATAATATCTATTTAGGAAAATTCAAAAGTGTCTTTCATTTCCTTTTTCCAAAGACATATTCGAGAAAGAAATAAACTACCAAAATAAAACTACCCACGCTTCCTACACTGGGGAATTCTCAAACAACTACTTGACTTCTTCAAATAAAGGAAAAGAAATAACAATCTAAGATGCATGTGGAACAAAACGTGGGTTAGAAACTGATGTCATCAGCTAAGTCTTCACCGGGCCAAAGTGACCCATTTCGATTGGGTTGGGATCTCACGAGCAATGCTGGTCATGCATTCCTATCAAGAAACCTCAAGCTTACCTTCTAGTCTCATCTTTTGAGCCAATTCCTCAAGTATGTTAGGTTTACCAGCCCTAGAAAAATCAACAGCAAACTTATTGTAATCAAGTTGAGGCGGCTTCATACCTTTCTCAATCATTTCTTCAAGATACTTACATGCCTCCATCGATCTTCCCTGCCTTACAAGTCCTCCTATGAACACGGTATAAGAATTATCATCCGACATACCCCTTTGACTCATCTCCTCCCAAACCGCAACACCCATGTCATAATTTTCTGTTTTAAAGAAAGATTTAAGCATCATGTTATATGTGTGAATGGTTGGCTCAATTCCGCTTTGAATCATCTTCTTATATATCCTCACTGCATCATCTGGCATTTGTCGGTTTGTCATTAACTTAATCAAAGCATTATACATCCTTCCATCGGGCGGGCATCCATTTTCCTTCATCTCCTTCAACAATCCATAAACCTTATCCATTTGCTTTTGGTTTCCAAAACCTGTAATCAAACACGTAAACCGCAGCATCCGCGACAGCGACACTCCAACATCTTTTCATAGTACTCAACCGCATCTTTCATCCGCTTTTGCTTGCATAAATCCCTAATCATAATCGATAACTCCTGGCATTAGGAAACGGACCCTTAGCTTTCATAACCTCAAACAACTTAACCGCATCAGACCGCTTATGAACCTTTAACAACCCTTCAAGCATCGTGTTATGCGCCACAATATCCGGACTCAACCCCTTATCTATCATTTCATTCCACACTTTCCCGCCCAACAAATTCCCAACTTTACACCAACCATTTAACAAAATCGTATACGTCTGCATATTTGGCGTAAACCTACCTTTCAACTTTTCAAACAAAATCTGCGCCTCTTTCCCAAGCTTCACCCTACAAAGATTATCAAGCAAAATATTAATACTATCCACCCCAACTTTAAAATTATACTTCTTCATCAGCTCAAATATCCCAACCGCCTTCCTCCTCTGTTGACCCGCTGCAAACGCTTTAATACAGATCTGAAATGTCTCTAACGTAAGTAAATTTTTCTCACCCATTTCATCAAGCAACGACACCATAGTCTCGAACTGTTTAGTCTTCCTAACACACTCATCATCGCATTATAAGTCCTCGTATCATGACTAAACCCCTTAACACCACCGCCCAACAAAAGAACCTAAACGCAGGTTTCTCGCATGCCTATACCTATCCAAAACCTCCACAACCAAATCACAGCTCAACTTCACCTTACTCTCATCCAAAACCGCTTCCATATTACGATCCAACGCAAATAACTCATCTATCACATTACACACCCTCTTAACTTCATTTTCATCAGCCAAACTCTTTACATCATTAACATCTTCTAACTCACTATCAGAATTAGTAACAACACAATAACCCTTGATTTGGACATAATTGGTAAACCTAGTATCTATGTCTAGTGACATTTGTTTTTGTTTAAGGATGAACCTATTGGTGTGTGGCAAAATAAATGGAACTTGATAGTTAAGATTATTGATAATATTATTAAAAGAAGTATGAAACATACGAGACATGGGCATAGAGCTACTGTCAAGGACGAGGTTTTGTGTTCCTCGTTGTTGGATTTGTTGTCGGTGAAAAAAGGCGGCGTTTGTGACATTGTTGAGGATTTTGTGTTTAGTTGTTAACATTGGTGTCCATGAAATGTGTCTGGTTTTCAAGATTGCGGCTGTGATGTGCAGAAGGATTACCGGATTTGATATAGAACCGGGTCGGGCTATTTGGATTTGGTAGTTAAGGGTTATTGCGCCATCTTCTGCGATAACCACCCGATCCGATGGATATGAGAAATGATACAATTATAAAAGTTTTACCAAAACAAAAACAAAAGTAAAAAATTGTAAAGTAAACATTTTCTCTTTAAAATTGAAAAGGAATAATTTATTTTAATAATCAACAAAATCACATTTATTTTTATTCAATTTTTTTTCTATTTAAATAATATTCGAAAACACAACTTCTAATACTTCATTTTACTTCTTTAATTTTAACTCGAGAATAGTGTAAAAGATTTACAAATGGCATCTCACCAATTTGTGGCATTTTTTTTTTACTTTATATTATATTTTTAATACATCCACAAATATACATGACATGTCATTGTGTAAATATTTTTATTTAATTTTGTGATTTTAACATTACTCGATGGATATTTTACCCGACTTGATTTACTATGGGTGAGTACGGATAGTTTAAAAGGATTAA
This sequence comes from Chrysanthemum lavandulifolium, assembly GCA_022545495.1. NCBI lineage: Eukaryota > Viridiplantae > Streptophyta > Magnoliopsida > Asterales > Asteraceae > Chrysanthemum > Chrysanthemum lavandulifolium. The sequence goes on from CM040246.1 coordinate 169,905,403, forward strand.
TCACGGATGTAGATGGATGTTTAGTGGATTTGATATGAATGTTGATTTGTCATTCATTAACGATCAATTTATCACGAAAATAATTTTATTATATCCAGAATCTAAAAATTTGTAACCGATAGCTCGCTCATGTGAATATAATGTAATATTTTATGAATTGGATTTATAAATTGATTTCGCAGCACATTAAGCATTGTGAATTTGTGAGTATAAAAGGGTACTATGTAACAAATTCCAATCACCAACCTTAACCACCGCCTTCTCCTAACAATCGGATCTCGATCATAATACCACCGATTTCTAACGGTCAAAGGTGTTCGTCATGTCAAACAACTCTAATCATCGTGGATACGGTGGATACAGTGGTTGGACTTGGCTTTTCGCAAACAAACCGCAAACCTATCGAGAATCCTTATCATTCAAACACCAAAATACCATATCCTCGTTTTACATCACCAATTTCCCCAATCACGTTGATGCTAAATAACAATGGAAAACATGTGAATCATATGGAAGAATCGTTACGCCTTTATAGCGTTGAAACTCTCAAAGATGGGCAAACGCTTGGCTTTGTACACTTTCAAGACGCTTGGACGAAGAAGATATGGCAAGTAAACTTTCAACCATTCGATTGGTAATTTCCATCTCGTGCGGCGATGGTTGGTTCCCGAGATCCAAGAATCAAATCGGATCACAAAACATCCCCAATCATTTCCCATTGAAACATAAACCCACAAACCTACACTCGACAACAACAAAGAAACAAAATCGACCTCAACCCAAGGAGCTGCTCATATGCATTTGTAGGGAATGGAACAATTAGTACTTAACTCTACTAAATCTAATGATCATCCTTTTATTAAGATTGAAGATCATGATCCGATTCATGTCGAGAATACATATATGGCCTTGTTGATTAAAGTAAGGGAGTGGGAACTATGAACTCCATTTATAACCTAGGTAAAGTGAAGGTTTTCGAATCTTCAAATTCACCATGTAGGTGGACTATGGCTTTGGATTCAATTTCCGGATGAAGTATCATGTATCGCATTCAAGAGTAACACTACTATGTAGAAAGCTTTCATATCTATAATGTCGGCTCTCAAAATTTTATTGTTGATGAGAGACTCATATGGATTGAAATTAATTGTCTCCCACTATTTCGCATTTAAAAAGTGGCTTCACTTTTGGTAAGTTCATGTTCTTCGAGATAGATCAACTTCCTTCGGTTGGTACAAGAAGCATTTTGATAAGGATTTAAACACACGCTTTTAGGGGCCATTTAAGCCCTAAATCGACACATTTTATATCCGTTATTACTTAAAATCGCTCATTTCACATTTTAGGTCTTTTGGAAGCAAAATGGAATGAAGCATATTTGACGAAAATGAGCTTAAAACATGAAGAAAACAACAAAGTCAAGACTCGTTGTTTTTAAAGTTCGACTGGCGTCCCATCTCAAAGCGGCATATCGCCACTTGTTGAAGATTTTGATAAAAGTTCAAGCGACGCTCGGTGATTTTCTCGGTTCCAAAGCCCGACGACGCCACGTGTTAATTCCGGCGCCACCCTTTGTTTTACACCGCACGACCAAGGAACAAATCCCGCACGACGTCCCTATGAAGACAGACGGTGTCACACTCATAAGTCGACGCCGTCCCAATGATGACTGGCCCAAACGAAACCCTAATGACGGAGACCGACAATATTACTAGTGTGTGCATACACCGTCAAGACTTGTAAATCTATATATAGAATTCGATTTTTCTCGCATTTAGAGAGGTAGAACTTTGGAGAAAACCCTAATTCGGTTGTAGTCCGACTTGGACAGATTTTGGGGTTTCGTACCTTCTTTACATCATAAGATAAGTTTGTTAATCCATATTATCATTATGTCTACACCATGTTTAATTTTTTGTGTGATGCTTGCTTGTTTACCATGAGTAGCTAAATTATCATTGTGTTTGCTTAGATCTATGAAACCTAGTTGTTAATTATTGTTAGGTTGTCTCTTGTCTTGATTGGTAGACGCTAGAGTAAGGAAAACTGGCTTCTTCTTTAATTGTTGCGAGCTTGAACGTCCTAAATAGCAAAAAGCTTAGGAGTGCACCCAGGAAATCGTTGTGTTTATTGCGTGAGTTGTAGCTTTAGGATAATAGAGTATTCGGGGGAGATACTTAGGTACTTGGCGATCCCGGATAGTCTAGAGGAGAGTTAAGATTCCTAGAATTGGGGAATTCAACACCTCCCTATGACCAAACGGAATACAACGCACCAATTAAAATGAGGATGTGACAATTCAACCGACCAATAAGAGATAACTAGGGAGTAAGAACATGTAAGTAAACACATTTTTAATCATCATAAGATCACACCTACATTAACATAGTCTATCGTTCTTTTTCATTGTTTAAGTAGTTAGTTAGTTTTATTAAAAGTAGTTAAAATCGGTAGAAGTACCACCCTCCACTCCTATACCCCGAGATATTTACTTGCTTTCAAAAAATATATAAAAAGACTAAAAAGAATCTCCCTCAACCTTACCTTCTCGTCATACATCTCTTCCTAGCATCTCTATTCCCTAGAGAATGATCAACCCCTAGGCTTACCCCATACTACACTATAACAATTAGGTACACCGCCTAGTGGGTTGTAAAGCTTGCTCGTAAGAAAGTAATCTTTCGACCCGAACTCACGCATCAAGTTTTTGGTGTCACTGTCTGGGAATATAATAGCTAGTTAGATTTCTATCTCGCTTAGGTCTACTCGCTTGATTCCTATCAAGTGAGCTTTTTTCTTTTCATTAGCTTCCTTGTAGTCTATCTTTTTCTTCGTGCTTTTGTTCGTAGCCTCATCACTTTTCATCATGGAAGGTGATAACCCACCCAACAACAATCCACCAAATCATCCACCGCATCAACTACTTCTACTCAATCAACCACCACTCGACCCGCCAAGAGGCCGTCTCTTGGTGAATACTATAGACCGAGCCATCAAAGCTATAGGAACACCATTGAGCTCCCACTTCAAGCTCAAACTACGGACCTGCGATCCGACACCATCCGGTTGGTGCAAAACAGATTTGCATTCCATAGACTTCGTTCCAAAGATCCTAATCAGCATCTCAAGGATTTCCTTAAAATCGTTGACTCAATTGACCTTGATGCTACCACTCGGGAGACAACGCGCTTGAGTCTCTTCCAATTCTCTCTACGGGACTAAGCTAGTAATTGGCTTGAGCGACTTCCCGCATGATCCATCTCAAGGTGGGATGATCTTACCACCCCTTTCCTCGCCCAATTTTTTCCACCAGGGAGAAATACCAAGCTAAGGAATGACATCTTGATGTTCCAACAATGTCAAGGCGAAACCCTTTATGAGGCGTGGACTCGATTCAAGGACTTACTCCACAAAGTCCCTCATCACGACATTTGTAAAACTAAAAATATAAACGCATAATAAAGACTAAAATACCCTTGGAATCGAAATTTATAGAATACATACAAGACATTATAATCATTTAACTAAATTAAAACTTAACTAATATGTGTACGTGATCGCATTGTATTTACCTAAAAGTTAAACGTCTCGCTAAATAGTTGGGCCATTCATTTGGGCCTTGTTTTCATTAATGGTGAACCAAGTTGGGCCATTTGTTTTGGTGAGATGGACTCAAGCCGAGAGCCACTGGGCCGAGTGTTTTGTTCGGTTCGACAATGGAGCCGAGAGCCCAAGATGGGTGTTTGTTGTGTTCGTTTGGATCAAGAGGCCAAGCCCACATCCCCTAAAGCCCTAACCGAATTTTGTACTACCACTATATATACAACACATTAAAACAATTTGGAACCCTAGTTTTGTTTGCCTCTTCTCTTTTCTTTTCTATTCGGCCGAACCTAATCCCTTGGTGTCGAGACTTTGTTCCCAACGAGCTAAGGTCTAATCACGCTCTATTCGCCTCACTTTGATACATCTAACTTTATAATATGTTGTAATATGTCTTGTTTAGTCAAGCTTATGTTTTGTGTCGAGCCATATGAAACCGAAACCAACTACATAATGAATCGGACCTTATATAACATGCAAACGGAATATGTAAGATACGTAGAAGAGTTAGGGTTTATGTAAAATATATTAGCCGAAACCTATGTAGTAGCCGAAACATGTAAGAGTTTGTGGACGCGTGTTAAACAAGTAAAAGACATGCAAACCAAAACCCTAAGTGTAATTAATGGTCTAAACATGTGATTATAATGGTTTTAATAAACCCTAAACCGACAGCATCATATGTCGAATTTGTGTGTTATAGATCCAATTTTATAAGTGCAATAATCTGGGTTTTTGTGGGAAAAGTTTATTTTATGTCTTAGTTAAGTTTTCCAAGTGGTTTGGTCGAATTTGGAGTTGTCTAAGTCGTATTTTGAATTTTACAAGATCAAGTGTCAAAGTCGAGAAAACGGGTCTCGAAATTTAGTTGGATTGTTTGATTTTTAATTTTCAAACCATAAAGAATTGGGAGCTCTCCTTTTACAGGAGTGACATTTAGGATATAAATGAATTTCGGGAGTTTTGGGAATTTTTCCAAGGTGTCTAAACAGGTCCAATAAGTGTAAACTTTTAAGGTGTATTTTCCGATCACTTCTCGGACAGTGTCGGACTTATGATTTTCCGTAGGCCATTTAGCATGGAAATAGAACCCACCAATTTTGTAGAGTCTCTTAACTCATATGGGAACCTCTGGGATTTTGTTTGATTTCATTTGAGCTAAGTAAGTATTTTATAAAAATCGCTAAAGTCCGGTCCGAATATGAGTTTAAGAAACCGGAAGATAAAATATGATATCGTAGGTAACACACTTACAAATGCATGAAGCTTGTAAAATGAGAATATACTTATAACTCTAAGAATGTTAATGCGATGAATCCGTTATAACTTTAATGATGCTAATAAGTATTAAATAAATCATAATCCGTGTATATTCGTTGAAGGAGACGCGACGTTATATCTTCGTGATTTACCTGCTCGTTTGCTTTTCTCTCATTTGCTTTAAGGTACAGATATTCGACCTTTTCAAGAAAGGTTCCTTATAACGCTTTTCATTAGCTTTTATATTAGGGTTTCCTAAGCCTTTGCTATGAACCCCATTCATTTTGTTTGAGCTGCTTATCTCGAACTTCGCTTTCTTGAACCATGCAATATCCGATTTGAACTTGTGTTATGAAGACTCGATATGTACATTTGTTGAACCTTACTATGTTTAATTATGAACTTCTAATTATGAATGTATGATCCGTGATCGTGATATGAACTTCACCTCTCGAATATTTGAATACGAACCTTATGATATGAGTTATCCGATATGTTATCTGTTGAACTTTGTGTTTGATTATGATTTGTGTCATTTATGAAAATCTTTTGACCTAAGTTAGTTTGACACCCGAGCCAAATATTAACTAGTCATGGGGTTCCATGTCCGTGTCGTTGATGCACCTCGACATGACTCTAGGGCGAGAGTGAAGTTCGCCACGTCCCTTATCTCGTTATCTCGTTATGAGCTCAAATTATATTATATGACCAATATATGTTTGTGGGCGATGGATGCATCCTAGATCCGATCGTTATCCGATATGATTTTCGGTGAATGATGTCGTGTGCAATACGCTGCCTTCACAAAATTCGGGAGCTAGTTACTCCAATTAGTTTATGAGGTTACCTTCGAAGAAGAAAGATATTTCGATATGATATGTTTCGGCTCGTGGTAGTTAACTAAATCTTTATCTCGTTATTTCGTGTTAAGTATTCGATTATGATTCGTATGTTCAAGTGTTTATAATTATGTGTTGGGCTTATTATAAGTTATTATATGTGTTTATGCTTTTGTATGTTTATGTGACTACCGTCTATTATGCTAGGTTATGATTAACATGTTTAAATATGATTCACATGCTGTCATCTGATGTTATGTTAGTTTATCGTTATGTGAATTTGTTTGTCTGTGAGACGAATGTGCTAATGTGAAAGTAAGTATCCTGAAAGTTGATAAGTACGATTGTTCCGTTAACTGTAAACTTTGCCTATACGTTAGGGTATCTATCTGCTTATGATTTGATCCGCTATGTTAAAACTCTGCGATGTTAGGATTCGATCCGAGAACCGGTTTAGCTTATGATATCTGTTCGATAATTGCTAATGGCTATGTTATGTCTTTGTCTATTGAGTTATAGTTTGTCTCTTGTGTTTTCTCGTTCGTATGTGTAACCCGCCATGTTTAAATTTCGCTTATACTAAGGTTTGATCCGGGAAAACGGTTTAATTTATAATGTCTCGCTCGTTAACTTACTATCCGCTATGTTATGCCTCTAGTTCATTTAATTATAGTTGTTGTAAGGTGTTCTCATTGGTATGTGCGACTACTATGGGTTGTTGTTGTTTTCACGCTATGACACCGTTAAGTTTATTAAATGTAACTTATCCGATTTGTGTGAATGTCATGTTTACTTTCTAGAAATTGTTTCGTTAGTCTTTAGACTTTCCGCTTGGCTTATTTGCACCGAATTTCCGATTTATTAAATGCCCGGTTATTTTGATGTGTTTGCGCTTGTGTCATCGATATGCTATGTGTTTGTTTTATTTGTTATGTGTATTCCTGATTACGTGTATTTGTGTTTCCATAATCTTCAATGATTCATGATTCTCATTCCGTTCTGATTTCGTTATCCGTATCTTTGTTTTGTTTAGCTTTTGTTTTTGTTATATCTGTTCACTGGGCTTTGTAAGCTCAGCCGCATTTCTTTTCCTGCGGCAGGTTTTTAGGTATTCAAGATGAGCTTATGGGATAGCTGATCTGGGTTGAGAGTAGAGCTGAGAGCAAGATCTGACCATAGAGATCTTAGATTTATTCTGATTATTAAGACATTTATGTTTTCTTTTGTAAGTTTTGTAAAGGCTTCCGCTTTTGTATAGTATTTAAAGTTCGATATGAAACCAGATTGTGATATCTTTACCCTTGTCGGGTTGGGGTGTTACAACATTGATCTTTGGCTTCAAGTCCAAATCTTTTATGATCATGTCAATCTCTCCACGAGGTAAACCATCGAACAAGCGGCCGGTGGTAAGCTTAGTGAACTTACCGCGGAAGAGTCATGGAGTACAATAGAGGACCTTGTCCTCTATGACATTGAATGTTAGAATGACCTCCGTGAGTTGCCCAAAATGTAAAGGCAATATCCTTGCCTCCCATTGACTCACAACCTTCCAATCGTAGGATGCTCGAACTTGAAGATCAAGTCAAATTCCTAATGAGTTCCTACGAAGCTCGTAAACCTTCATGCCAAGTGAACAAAGTCTCTTCCTGTGTGAGATATGTAGTGGTCCCCATGACACTCATAATTGCACGAGACTCCCCGAACAAGCTTCCGTGGACTATGCATCCTCGCGTACCAACGGAATGGGAGGAAGATTCCCCATAAACCCCGGACCTAGGACTTACAATAAAGCCCGAGAGGCATGGAAGGGCAAACCCGACTATAATTGGAGTCAAACCAAAGAATTCACCTCTAACGACTCCTCATGGCCCTATAACTTAGAAGGGATGATGCGAAACTTCGCGACATCCCAAGAAGCCCAAATAGCCAAGATTTCGGATCGCTTTAATCAACAACAAGCCGAGATGGATAAGAAGATAGATAACCTCTTAAAAGCCATTACCAATCATGATAGATGACAACCGAAAAGGTTAATGCCATCTCGACTCACTCCTACGAAAAGCTCCCTTGTAAAGATTAAGGACCCAAGAAAGTACTTCGCTCACCGCAATTAGGCAATGAAACTAGGGACCCGCCTTCATCAAAGCACGCTTACTTCGGTGTCATCACCCTAGTGAAACCAAATATAAATAATGAGAAAGTAAACCATGAGACGGTGCTTAAGGTTAATGAGACTCCTAAGGATGAAACAACCAATGAAATAAAAGAAGTAGGTGATGAATACTTCAACAAGTTTCTTACGAAGAGGAACTTTCATACCACCCACACCTAGTGCGCGACCTTTGTCCCTTTTATACTATGAGATGCCCACATCACCTTTGAAATCCTAGAAACCTCAACATACCTTGTTGCATAGGACATCCTTTCGTGGCAAAGGCCTACACCGATCGCAAGTCCCCAATAAACATCATGACTTGCACATACTATAATTGGGTGATAAAAACCTATCCCAAGTAGGCAAGATCCCGACGATCCTAGAATAAGATGTAATTCCTCGGTAAAGTTAAGGGATTTCCGTCTATGTAGGAAACTTCATGTACCTAATGGATTTCATGATTGTGGAAGATATTAGTACGACTATAGATCCTAGCTTGTCCCATGTAGTTCTATGGAAGCCATTCATCGATAGCTTCGGGATGACTTATGATCTATCATTAGGGATAGTTAGATTCAAGGATGAGACCGATGACATTGACTACCAAATGCCATTTAAGATTGAGCAATTCTCATCACTATCCAATAATGAGAAAGAACTTAAGCTATCGGTCTATTATAGGAATAAGGAGGATAAAAGGAGAGGAGTAGATTATGTGATGAGTAAGATATTTGGATTCTGTAAAGAATGTGTAAATTTAGAACCGGAATATAGAACCAATTGGGAGCATGATGATTTCCTAAAAAGATGCACAATAGGACATAACTATGCTATGGAAAATCCCTATAGAAATCATCATGAGGAAGGAGATGAAGGTAATGAAGTCACGTAGGAGCACGACTTTGAGTCTAGCTACAAGACTCATAAATAAAGAAAAGCGCTTCTTAGGAGGCAACTCATGCTTAATTGTTTGCTTGTTTTGTTTTTCAATTTTGTTTGTGTGTTTATATATCTTTTCATTATTATTTATTCTCATGTTAGATTTTGTGAAAATGCTTTATTTTATTTTAACTTCGCCTTAATTGCATATAAAGGTATTTTACAAAAGATAAGTGTAGGAAGATCACATATGTTTTAAGAACATGAACATGAGATTAACAATAATTGGAATTGTATATATTTGTGTGTTGGTTAGAGTCAAATGCTTGTATCGAGTCATAATGGATGTTTTGCATGAATTTTCCGTGTTTTAATGAGGTAAATTTTTAGAACTTTTCTAGAAAAACGCACCAGACCACTTTCTGTCAGGACAACCTGACGGCATCAGGATTAACACCTGACAATATCAGGCAATGTAGAAATAGAATATCAGTTTCGTTTTCTGTGTAACTTGTGATTTTTGGGAATTTCCAATTCTTAATTTTCCAGAAAAACTGCAAACATCCATTCCACAAGCATTATATCTTATTCGCTTTCTAGTTTAGTTTTGTTTCGTATATAGTTTTACCACCGACTTTACGTGAGGTTTCGTTTCATTTTCTTATAAGTGTGCAGGTTATATTAGACAAGAAGAAGAGACACATATTGGAAGCACTTATTACTTATTAATTCTTCTCGGATGAGGATTTAACCGCAACTTCATACATATCCTACCGAGCTAATCGGGAGTACTAGTTTCTTTCTCTTTATTTACCTTCCTTTATCATAAGTTTGATACTTTCGGTGAACATCGGGGATAATGTTCACCTAAGTGTAGGAGGAAGAATAAAACGGAACTTAGAAACTATTCACTCATTTCATTTTTGTCTTGTCCTTAGTAAATTGTGTAATAAACTATGAGAAATATTTGTTAGGGCAAATTTAGCACCAAATTTAATTTTTTATGACATTTACGAGTTAAACTTGGGTCTTAATAAAGCGCCTCATGGATAGGAATTATATGACTAGCACAAAAACCGTATACCACTCAAATTACACCCCAAAGATGCGAGGTTTGCCCTAGATCTTCGTGAATAAAAGCATTCATCTTTAATGCTTAGTGAGTGTATCGGTAGTATAATAGATTCTAGAACTTGTTTTGTGATGCATTCCAATATCGCTAGTGAGACTACACTCGTGTAGTTAGGATTAACTAAATGATAAAAGTATTAGTAGTATAATAACCATGTAATTTAATTACGTCATCGATGAGTGTCTAAATACTCATCATTTTTATACCTTTTAGATCGCCAAAACATCCGAAAACACTCGTAAATGCATCAAAATGATAAAAATATCACAAATAAGTGTTTTATGTGTTTCAAATGCAAAATACCAAAATCGTGAAAACGATCAAGTTTGCATAATTGGCGCTTTAGTCCCCAAGTTTCAAAAGTTGTCAAAATCTAGTCCCCGTAAATCAAAATAAAGCAAAATATCATTTAAGGTCCATGGGATTCAAAAGTTGTCAAAACAAACCCTTCAAAGTTTAAAATTACAAAATGACAACTTTAGTCCCTAAAGTTTAAAATTGTCAAAAATAGTCCTTGGTGAATTTAAAAGTGAAAATAATCAAAAGTAAACCTTGTACTATTCATATATGGCATAATTGGTCCTTGTGTTAACTTTGAAAAGTTGCATTTTCATCCCTCAAAATCAAGAATTGCAACTTTGGTCCTGTGTTATTAAGCTATAAAACCAAACGGACCCTTTTGTTATTTACTTAAACACAAACCCAATCCCAACCGCCTACCACAAACCCAACCCAAATTAACTTCGACTTGGACCATGAACCTTGAGCTTTTGACCGCCAATATACCACTAACCCCCAAATTGAACCCTTTCCATATTATTAAAAACGGGTCAACGAAAGTCAAATACCACCTCACTGTTCATCGTTCTCACACAAAACGCGCCAAAACCAGACACCTCCTCAAACCACCATGGTTTTCACCACCACCTTTCCACCTCATCACACCACCTGTTTAACCACTCCCCTCCACCTCCACAAACATCCAAAAGCTCTTAATTGAAAAAACCTGCTCAACGAATTTTGGCGCCAAAATGCCAAATGGACGAATTTGATGAGTTTGAAGAATCCAATGGTTGGAAAGAAGTGGGAAACTATCAGAGGTCGACAAGGAGTCTAAAAGATCTTTAAAAAGCAAGGATGGAGCAATGTAGAGAGTTATCTAGTGTAATTTAATTTATGTTATGTCGCTTTAGTTAATTTTCAAATTCCAAAGGTAATTTCAAGCTTTCAAGCAATTGTTTTATCAATTTCAAAGGTATTATAAATCTTTTCAAGAAGCAATTTCAATTTTCGGCCTCATTTCAAGTTTATGCAAATTTTCAAGTTTAAAATCTCATGTTAGCCTAATGTTATTATTAGTTGTTGTTATGGACTCATAAGCTCACATAAGCTCCTATTAAAGCTTTTCTAAGCTTTTAGAAACCATAAAAGTCAATTTAGTATCAAAAGAAAAAATACCAAAATACAAAAAATTAGTTAAAAATCAAAAATCAATGGAGAAGATAATCACAAATGGAGCAGGTAAATTTTGATCGCTTGGGTTTAGATGCTTCTTGGGAAGCTATAGGAAGTGTTCTTGGGCCTTGGTTCTCAATTTTCACTTGATTCCATCTTATAAGCTTTTACTCCATTTTAGCGCTTCAATTGCTTAAGTCATTCATTAGCTTAAAGCTTTGTGTTTCTATGTTTATGAGTTGTAGTTAAGTAAAATTAAACATTAAAATAGTTTGCTTGTTCTTTAAAATTTGTAGTTACTAAAATCTTATTTTAACAGCTTATTATAGCATAAGTATCATTTCTTAGTTTTATGTTGTTATTGTTGTTGTTTAATGCTTATTTAGCCTCATTATATGATAATATAAGGTTATGAATCGCTTGCATGGTCTTAATTTATGAAACCCTTCGAAATCACAAAATCGCTTAAGTAAAGGGTTGTTTGGATTTACTTTGTTATCTCGTGTTAAAGATTGTTTGTGTTGTTTCTTGTTGTTGTTATCTCATCATATTAACACTTAATAACTCGTAGATACTTAAACCGCACCTTGTTCACAAGAAAGTCAAAATTCATCCTTGAATCTCATTTCGCTTTAATCGTTAGGATTATAGCTTGCATAATCAATCAAATAGGTGCATACATAGTCCATATAGCTTATTCTAGTCTTAGAATAGCTTATTATTCCATTTTCATCAATTAGAAGTGATCAAAGTTCATCAAAGTCAACTTTAGTGTTTAACTTAAAAAGTCAAATTTTCACATAATCGCCAATAAAATAGATAATTTTTATAGGATTTAATATTAAGTTTCATGTTCTGTGCTTTTAGGTTTATAAAATTTAGTTGCTCATCTTCATCATAGTAATTTTTATAATTTCTAGTTAGCTTGTTAAACTGCTTATTTCTTTGCTTATTTTGAACACTTTTCTGAGAAAGTGCCCTGTGCACAGCTGATTGAGTCTTTTTCACAAGCTAATAAAAAGCTCATTAGTGAACCTTAGCTTGTGTATTTTGGTTTTTTAGAAAGCCCATCTAGCTGTCTCAAAGTTCCAGTGCTTATTTTTATTTTTCTAGCTTATTTAATAGGGCTGCTTATAGCTTTTATTTTTGTCCATTTCTCAAGATACATCGACTCAAGATACATCGAGTCATCGATGTACTGAGCCACTTTTTCAAGTTTTTCACAAGCTCACATGAGCTTAATAGTGGGCCCCACCTTGTATACTTTGGTTTTCCGAGAAGCTCACCTAACAAGCTTGTTGTGTCGGTGCTCATTTTGAGCTTGGAGCTTTGCCCCTAGCTTAATCTAGCCTACAAAATGACCTGCAGACTGTTTGTTTTATAGGTTTAGTGTAAGTGCTTTTAGCTTATTAAAAGCTTATCAAGATGTTTCTTTGTGCTTTTAGCTTAATTTTAGTTCCTTTAGCTTATTTGTATCTTATTCTACTTTTGGTTCCAAATTGTAAGCTTGTTGTGATCTTGTTTGAGCTTAAACATCAAAATAAGCCAAAAGCTTAAACTGCTGAGCTCATAAGCCCATTCTCCGCTTATTTTTAAGTTCCAAAATTTTGTCTTCATTAAAGTTGCTTATTATCAGTAGTTAAATAGGTTTAAAAATAAAAACACAAAAACATCAACTTTAAAAATAGTGATAGCATTTATTTAAAATAATTTAGCTTTTTAATTTTCTTTTCAAATTATTATTAAGCACTTATCTGCTTTTTATATTTTTCTTAAGTTTCGTCATATTAAAGTATTTTTAGGAATTTTCTCAGATTTTTCCTTTACCATTTAGTATTTTTAATAATTAATAATAGTTTAATTAATAATTAATTAATGTTAAAATATTAAGTAGTAAAATAATTTTTATTAAGTAAAACCATGTTTTTATATTTTTCCTAGCTTTGTTAACTTAATTAGAACCTATAAAATTAATCTTATAATTTTCCTTTATATTTTCTAATTTTAATCCTTTAATTAGTTTAATTCGATTTAAATTATTAATTAAGTTTTTAATTTATAAAACCTTAGCTAAAAGACAAAAATATTTGTTTTTAATTTTATAAATCTTTTAAGTTGTTCTAGATTTTAGAAAATAAATTTGTAATTTTCTTAGTTAATTTTGTATTATAAATCCTTTTAGAATAATTAAACTAAATTTTAAATAAGTTTAAAATAGTTTTAATTAATTAATTAATATTAAATTAATATAATATTAGTAAAATATTTTCTTTTAGATTTTAATTTTCTTTAAGTTTAAAAGTTTTAAAATTTTCTTTTATACCCTTTAGTTTTAAACTTGTCATTTTCATCCTCGTAGTTTTTAAATTTACATTTTTATACACGCTTGTTTAATCGATTGTTGTGCTTTATAGGTCTCAGATCCAAATACAATTCCAAACAATCAAGAGTGTAATTTTCAACCAAAATCCTTACGATCATTATCCTTAGTGATCATTCTACGTCGAACGTGTTCACACACCATTAAACCTCTCTGGACTTAACGACTGGGAAACACTATACTCCTCCGACTTAATTGCATTGGTTTTAGACTGCTTGAATTTTATTACGTTTGACCATTCACAAGTGGTTGACTTGTGTAATAAACTTGACAGTTTGAAGCGATCAAAATTTTGGCCACACGGGAGGCTTTAGCGTGTTTTAAACATTTTCGCACCCATACTTGCACATATACCACCTTTGTAAACAGTTTTTTGTAAAGTTATCAAAATCAAAAGTTCATTAACACTTTTCCTAAAGTGTTAACAACACCAAAAATATAAAACAACAAAACAATCGTAACGCTTTTCATCTTGTATTTTCTTTAAGGTGATTCTTAAAGAGGTACGATTTGGTTAAACGAGACGATACCAAAATATTGTCCAAAAGTATTTAAACCCTTAGCACAAATCCATACCTACCTCTTTTTAGTGGTACTTAATAAATACATAAAATCAACCACCGCATGAAACCAAGGCGTAACACCTACTAACCTGGGGTGTGAACATTAATAAGTTCCCAATCTTAAAGATCAAAACTTACCTTTGTGTCCTTGTGATTTGGTATACCTTTTTCAAAGAAGCCATTTCATTTGTGATTATTGGTTTAAGTTCACTTGTCGCTTTGCCTCGCATTTATTTTTGAAAACCGATTTTATACTTAGTGCATGCGACTCGTTCTTCCAAATTTCTACAAGTCCACTTTCGTAACTTGTAAGTATTCCTCGAGACGAGAGGACGCTCGCTCCTTCACCGTGATCGAGGAACGCCTAGCCCCACCACCCCCCGTCAGAATGGCGTAAGATAAGCCGATGAATGAGCTTCCAAGCACCCATCGAGGGTTACCGAGATGCCATTGTTGTCCCACCATCGTGGTCGATACCTTCGAGCTCAAAACCGGGTTGCTTAATCTTGTAACCCAAAGCCAATTTTATGGTTTTGAGCGGACAACCTCATGCACATATTCGATGGTTCAACAAGATTGCATCGACCATCAAATACAAGAATGTCCACATGAAGCAATTAAGCTTCTTCTGCTCCCATTCTCTCTAGGACAAGCCCGAAATGGCTTCGAGAAACAACCCCTGCTCCATTGAGACATGGGAGGATTTGGTCACTAAGTTTGTTAACTAATTCTATCCTCCATCCCGAACTACAAGTCTTAAGAATGAGATAATGAAATTCACTCAAAGATTTGATGAATCATTCGGTGAGGCATGGGATCGTTATAAAGAGTTGCTCCAAAGTGTCCACATCATGGTTTTACCGAGTTAATGCAAATGGATACTTTCTACAATGGTCCAACCAAACTAACCAAGACTCTTTAAATGCCTCCGCGGAGGTAATTTCTGAGCAAGACCACAAAAGAAGCCTTGCAAATCATAGAAAACAAGTCCTGTGTCCGCATCTTTCCGAACAAAGACATATCGCCCCGCCTAATGCAGACCTTCTACTTCATCTCACGCGAGTACATCTAGAACCGATGTTGTGCTTTATAGGTCTCAGATCCAAATACAATTCCAAACAATCAAGAGTGTAATTTTCAACCAAAATCCTTACAGATCATTATCCTTAGTGATCATTCTACGCCCGAACGTGTTCACACACCATTAAACCTCCGGGACTTAACGACACGGGAAACACTATACTCCGGACTTAATTGCATTGGTTTTAGACTGTTTGAATTTTATTATGGTTGACCATTCACAAGTGGTTGACTTGTGTAATAAACTTGACATTGGAAGCGATCAAAATTTTGGCGCCACGGGAGGCTTTAGCGTGTTTTAAACATTTTCGCACCCATACTTGCACATATACCACCTTTTGTAAATGCTTTTTGTAAAGTTATCAAAATCAAAAGTTCATTAACACTTTTCCTAAAGTGTTAACAACACCAAAAATATAAAACAACAAAACAATCGTAACGCTTTTCTATCTTGTATTTTCTTTAAGGTGATTCTTAAAGAGGTACGATTTGGTTAAACGAGACGATACCAAAAATATTGTCCAAAAGTATTTAAACCCTTAGCACAAATCCATACCTACCTCTTTTAGTGGTACTTAATAAATACATAAAATCAACCACCGCAAACCAAGGCGTAACACCTACCAACCTGGGGTGTGAACATTAATAAGTTCCCAATCTTAAAGATCAAACTTACCTTTGTGTCCTTGTGATTTGGTATACCTTTTCAAAGAAGCCATTTCATTTGTGATTATTGGTTTAAGTTCACTTGTCGCTTTGCCTCGCATTTGTTTTGAAAACCGATTTTATACTTAGTGCATGCGACTGTTCTTCCAACTCTACAAGTCCACTTTCGTAACTTGTAAGTATTCCTCGTGAGACGAGGACGCTCGCCCTTCACCGCGATCGAGGAACGCCTAGCACCACCACCCCGTCAGAATGGCGTAAGATAAGCCGATGAATGAGCTTCTCCAAGCACCCATCGAGGGTTACGAAGATGCCATTGTTGTCCCACCATCGTGGTCGATACCTTCGAGCTCAAAACCGGTTGCTTAATCTTGTAACCCAAAGCCAATTTTATGGTTTTGAGCGTGACGACTCATGCACATATTCGATGGTTCAACAAGATTGCATCGACTATCAAATACAAGAATGTCCCACATGAAGCAATTAAGCTTCTTCTGTTCCCATTCTTCTGAGGACAAGCCCGAAATTGGCTTCGAGAAACAACCCCTCGCTCCATTGAGACATGGGAGGATTTGGTCACTAAGTTTGTTAACTAATTCTATCCTCCATCCCGAACTACAAGTCTTAAGAATGAGATAATGAAATTCACTCAAAGATTTGATGAATCATTCGTGAGGCATGGGATCGTTATAAAGAGTTGCTCGAAAGTGTCCACATCATGGTTTTACCGAGTTAATGCAAATGGATACTTTCTACAATGGTCCGAACCAAACTAACCAAGACTCTTTAAATGCCTCCATGGAGGTAATTTCTGAGCAAGACCACAAAAGAAGCCTTGCAAATCATAGAAAACAAGTCCTGTGTCCGCCCTTTCCGAACAAAGACATATCGGCCCCGCCTAATGCAGGGACCTTCTACTTCATCTCACGTGAGTACATCTAGCACCGATGCTAAGATTGACAAACTCACGGATGTTATTCGAGCTTTGGTTCTTGCAAACCAAAGAAAGTCACTTTCACACGCACACCATCACATGGTGAAGTGAAGAAAGTCGAGGTCATGTTACTTTGTGGTGGCCTCATGCATACTACAAATGTACCGCCACCGATGGTAGTCCGTTTGAAGTCAATGCTATAGCTTGTATTTCACATCGTGGAGGTAATCAATACCGTCCTCAAAATGAACCAAACTACCGTGCTAATACTTATCGGGACCACCTTGTTTTAACCGTAATCCTAACATACAAAACCGAATCGAACCAACCTAGAATGAACCAAGGTTATCAAAACCAAGGTAATTTCTATCCGGACCAAATCAAGGTTTCCAACATCAAGGAAACTTTAATCAAAACAATTTCAATCGAGGGAATCAATTTCATGGAATATGAATCCTAACCAAGGAAATTTTCAAAATCAAGGCCCTAATCCGAACAATAGAGGCCGAATTTTCCTAATCAAACTCAAGCCATTGTTCCAACTGGACCATCATCCGATGAGTTATTGAAGCAATTCATGAAATCCCAAGATGAAATGAAAAGTTGTTGGTCACCGATTCGACATTAAGAAGTCTTTAAATGATCAACCCTGGCTCGTGAAAACTTCCGAGCAACACGATCGCTAACCCGAGGGGCGACGGCGATCACAACCGTAAGTGGTGATCATACGATGGACCCGCTGTTCCTACTACTCTTCTTCTTCTCTCCGAAGGTAGTGGAAAGTGAACCCGAGGCGACAAAGGACAAGGAACTTCCTACTAATAACGGAGGTACCAACAATGTCCATCCTCAAGTTGTCCCGAAACCCAAATCCAATCCAGAGTTGTTTTGAACCTCCAAGAGCTCCGCTGAAAACTCCAAATCCAAATCCTCTATTCCTTACCCATCACGCTTGAATGAGAAAAGCTCCGCTAAAAAGCTACCATCAAATGGACAAATTTTTTCAAATTTTCCAAGAACTACATTTTGACATAAGCTTTGAGGATGCTATCATGCCGATGCCCAAGTTTGCATCAACTCTCAAACACATGTTAAGCAACAAGGAAAACTGCTTGAAATGGCTAAACTCCTTCGAACGAGAACCGCCGCCAGATTCATAAAGAAGCTTCAGAAGCTTGGAGATCCCGGAAAATTTCTTCTACCTTGTGTTTTTCGTGAATGATTGAATGCTTTGCCCTCGCCGATCTTGGTGCAAGCATCAACTGATGCCTTATTCAAGATGGAAGAAACTTTCTTCCTGACCTTACTCCTACATGCATGACTCTTGAACTTGCAGATCGTATAATATCCCGTCCACTTGGCATTGCCGAGGATGTATTTGTGAAAGTAGGAAAGTTCCATTTCCCACCGACTTTGTGGTTGTTGACTTCGATGCCGATCATCGGGTTCCTCTCATTGTTGGACGAGGATTCACGAGAACGGGCCGTGCTCTCATTGATGTATTTGAGCAAGAAATCACATTACGTGTAGGTAATGAACTGTCACCTTTAACCTTGATCAAACTTCGAGGTACTCCGCAAACTATGATTCCGAGTCGGTTAACCGAATAGATATCATTGATGTTGCTTCAAGAGTACCTCAAGAAGTTCTTGGTTATGATCATAATTCTTCGAGTGATAATCTCACTCATTCATCTCAACCCATCATTGCCAATTCTACTCCTTTTCTCACCCGCTTGAGGAAGTGACTTCATCTTGGAAGAGATGAAGCATACTTGGCTAGTGATTCTGCTCCATGGGAAATTGATCACGCCCCATCGACATCGAGGGGACATACTTCTCATTGAGAAGTTGCTTAATGATGATCCATCATCAATCCCCACACTAGTGATTCAATTCCGTATGAGATTAATAACAATGAGATTAATCCGGAGGAGATATTCTTCTTCTTGAGAAGTTGTTAAATCAGACACTTCTCCTCCACTCCCTCCTCAAGAACTTCATAACAAGGAAGTCAAGTCATTGAGAAAACTGAGAATTTCCAAGTCGAACTTAGGACTTACCACCTCATCTCGAGTATGCATTTCTTGAAGGTGATGATAAATTACCCGTCATTATTGCTCGAGATTTGAGTAAAGATGAAAAGATCGCTCTTATAAAGGTCTTGAAGTCACACAAGCAAGCAATTGCTTGAAACTCTCCGACATTAAGGGTATCAACCCCGAGTTTTGTACTCACAAAATCTTGATGGAGGATGACTTCAAACCAAGAATTCAACATCGAGAAGGGTGAATCCTAAAATCCATGATGTTATTAAACAAGAGGTTCTTAAACTTCTTGATGGAGGATTAATTTACCCGATCTCGATAGTCCTTGGTTAGCCCAATTCATCGTGTTCCTAAAAAGGGTGGCATTATCGTTGTCACAATGAAAATAACGAGTTAATTCCAACTCTACCGGTAACGGATGGCGTGTTTGCATTGACTATCGAAGTTGAATGATGCCACCCGAAAAGACCATTTTCCTCTACCCTTCATGGACCAAATGCTTGAGAGATTAGCAGGAACGAATACTATTGTTTCTTAGATGGTTTCTCGGGTTATTTTCAGATCCCCATTGATCCACAGGATCAAGAAAAGACTACATTCACCGCCCATACGGAACTTTTGCCTATAGACGATGCCTTTTGGCCTATGTAACGCTCATGGCACGCTCCAACGATGTATGATGGTAATTTTCCACGACATGATCGGAAAACAATGGAGGTGTTTATGGATGACTTCTCGGTCATTGGGGACTCGTTTCAAACATGTCTCCCATTTAGATAAAATGCTAAACGGTGTGAAGACACCAATCTTTGTCTAAATTGGGAGAAGAGCCACTTTATGGTCAAAGAAGGCATAGTCCTGGCCATAAGATTTCAAAAACGGATTGAGGTAGATAGAGCAAAAGTCGATGTTATTGCTAAATTGCCTCATCCTACTACCGCAAAGGTATTAGGAGTTTTTAGGTCATGCCGTTTTTATCGCAGATTCATACAAGATTTTTCTAAGATCGCTCGGCCTATGACCCATCTTCTTGAAAAGATGCTCCTTTATCTTCTCACCGAGTGCATCAAGCTTTTGAAACATTAAAGAAAAGCTTAATAAAGCACCCATTCTCGCTGCTCCCGATCGATTTACCCTTTGAACTCATGTGCGATGCAAGTGATTTTGCTATTGGTGCAATCCTAGGGCAACGAGAACCAAGCATTTTCACCCTATCTACTACGCGAGTAAGACTATGATCAAGCTCAAACCCATTACACCACTACGTAAAAAGAGCTACTAGCCGTGGTGTATGCGTTTGAGAAGTTTCGCCATACCTAATCTTGACCAAATGCGTGGTGTATACGGATCACCTGGCCTCAAATATCTCTTTGCAAAACAAGATGCAAAGCCGAGATTGTCCGCTGGGTTCTCCTCCGCAAGAATTTGATATCATTATACGTGATAAAAAGGAGCCGAGAATTTGGTCACGATCATCTCGTCTCCGATTAGAAAACCCACACCAAGATGTTTTCGAGAAAAGGAAATAAATAAAACATTTCCTCTCGAGACACTCAATGCGGTTACTTTTTGTGAACTCTACTACCCCATGGTTTGTCGACTTCGCAAATTACCATGCGGGTAACTTCATAATGAAAGGAATGTCGACCCAACAGAAGAACAAATTCTTCAAGGATGTTAAACATTACTCGGACGACCCTACTTATTCAAAATCATATGATCAAGTCATCCGACGGTGTGTTTATGGATGTGAAGCTATGGACATTCTCAAAGCTTGCCATGCCGACCTAACGGGGCCATCATAGTCCAAATTACACCGCCAAGAAGGTGTTTGATTCCGGTTTTATTGGCCCACTATTTATAAAGATGCCCACGAATTTGTCAAAACTTGCGACGCTTGTCAACGCCACGGAAATATCTCTCAAAGAAATGAAATGCCACAAAACGCCATTCAAGTGTGAGATTTTTGACATCCGGGCATTGACTTTACGGGCCATTTCCATCATCTCGAGGAAACAAATACATACTCGTGGCCGTTGACTATTTGTCAAAATGGGTTGAAGCGAAGCTTTACCCACCAATGATGCTCGAGTTGTTGTGAAATTCTTAAAATCTCTTTTGCTAGGTTTAGAACCCACGAGCTATAATCGTGATCGTGGTACGATTTCGCAATGACCAATTTGATCGAGTCATGCAAAAATATGGTGTAACTCACCGCCTCTCTCATCGCATACCACCCCAAACAAGTGGGCAAGTGGAAGTTTCAACCGTGGTATAAAAGAATTCGAAAGGACAAGAGGTGAAAACCGTGCTCTTGGTCGGATAAGCTAGATGACGACTGGCCTTCCGACAATTTTATAAAACACCCATCGTGTACTCCATACAAGCTAGTGTACGGAAGGCGTGTCATCCGCCGATTAAGCTTGAGCATAAAGCATACCGGGCCTTGAAACATGCCAACTTCGATATTCAGATACCGGTGATCACGTAAAAGTTCAAATGAATGAATTAAATGAACTTCGTGATCAAGCATACGAGAACTCTTTGATCTACAAACAAAAGACAAAGAAGATTCATGACTCCAAAATCAAGAACCGCGTTTTCAACGCCGATGATCGAGTCCTTCTTTTCAATTCTAGATTGAAGATTTTCTGGAAAACTAAAATCCCACCGGTCCGGACCATTCACCATCACTAAAGTATTTCCTTATGGAACTATTGAGTTATCTCAACCCGATGGTCCAAATTTTAAAGTGAATGGTCATCGATTAAAGCACTATTTTGGAGAGGACATTCCACCCATGGTTGTCCCGGATTTACAAACTTTCCCCATGAACCAATGAATGCGGGATCGAGTCAAGCTAGCGACTCGGAATCAAAAACAAGAGCACACACCATATGGGTTTTCACCATATTTCGATTTCTTTCTACTTTCTACCACCCTAGTGGGGAGTCATTGTTGTATATAAGTTTTGCAAAAAAAAAAATTATATATATATATATATCAAAATAAAATAATGGCCGTAGTATTTCCTTTTACGTTCTATGTTTCAAGATAACCACGGATTTTGAATATTGAGGGCAATATTCATTTCTAGTGGGGGAATTCTCACGAATTTTATCATGTAATTATACCACCCAATTCCCCATTTTTGGCCAATTTTTTTTGGAGTAAGTGTTTTGCACTTACTCAACTTCTGATTATCATCCGCCATGTCTAATAAACAAAAGGATTGGCTAATCCAGAGCAAACGGCTCTTGGTAAAGATATCTCAAACCGCTGACGCTTGCAATTTGCCCAAAATTGTATGGTGTTCAAATTTCACCATATCTTTAATTAGTGAAGAGTTCACAGCCCGCAAGTTTATGGCTTGTGGTAAAGGCGCTTGGAAAGCCATAATTGGTAATCGACTCACCAAAGATATTTTATCTAAGAGTTGGCTAGTCCGTACAAACGGCTCGTAAAGACAAATCAAAACCGTTGAAAGTCGGTGATTTGCTCAAAATCATTTGGTTATCATTGTACCAAGGTTCTTACTTGAACTCGAAACAATTGGCTACTCCGTAAGTAATGGCTTTTGGTAAAGAGACAAAAACCATTAAAAATTTTCCAAAAGATTGCTAGGGACTAGCAATATCTTAGTGTGGGATGATGAGTGTCTAAATACTCATCATTTTTATACCTTTTAGATCGCCAAAACATCCGAAAACACTTTAAATGCATCAAAATGATAAAATATCACAAATAAGTGTTTTATGTGTTTCAAATGCAAAATACCAAAATCGTGTGAAAACGATCAAGTTTGCATAATTGGCGCTTTAGTCCCCAAGTTTCAAAAGTTGTCAAAATCTAGTCCCTGTAAATCAAAATAAAGCAAAATATCATTTAAGGTCCATGGGATTCAAAAGTTGTCAAAACAAACCCTTCAAAGTTTAAAATTATAAAATGACAACTTTAGTCCCTAAAGTTTAAAATTGTCAAAATAGTCCTTGGTGAATTTAAAAGTGAAAATAATCAAAAGTAAACCTTGTACTATTCATATATGGCATAATTGGTCCTTGTGTTAACTTTGGAAAAGTTGCATTTTCATCCCTCAAAATCAAGAATTGCAACTTTGGTCCTTGTGTTATTAAGCTATAGAACCAAACGGACCCTTTTGTTATTTACATAAACACAAACCCAATCCCAACCGCCTACCACAAACCCAACCCAAATTAACTTGACCTTGGACCATGAACCTTGAGCTGACCGCGCCAATATACCACTGAACCCCCAAATTGAACCCTTTCCTATTATTAAATACGGGTCAACGAAAGTCAAATACCAGCCCACTGCTCATCTCTCACACAAATCGCGCCAAAACCAGACACCTCCTCAAACCACCATGGTTTTCACCACCACCTTTCCACCTCATCACACCACTGCTTAACCACTCCCTACACCTCCACAAACATCCAAAAGCTCTTAATTGAAAAACTCGCTCAAAGAAATTTGGCGCCAAAATGCCAAATGGACGAATTTGATGAGTTTGAAGGATCCAATGGTTGGAAAGAAGTGGAAACAATCGAGGTCGACAAGGAGTCTAAAAGATCTTTAAAAAGCAAGGATGGAGCAATGTAGAGAGTTATCTAGTGTAATTTAATTTATGTTATGTCGTTTTAGTTAATTTTCAAATTCAAATGTAATTTCAAGCTTTCAAGTCTTGCTTTTATCAATTTCAAGTATTATAAATCTTTTTCAAGAAGCAATTTCAATTTTCGCCTCATTTCAAGTTTATGCAAATTTTCAAGTTCAAAATCTCATGTTAGCCTAATGTTATTATTAGTTGTTGTTATGGACTCATAAGCTCACATAAGCTCCTATTAAAGCTTTTCTAAGCTTTTAGAAACCATAAAAGTCAATTTAGTATCAAAAGAAAAAAATACCAAAAATACAAAAAATTAGTTAAAATCAAAAATCAATGGAGAAGATAATCACAATGGAGCAGGTAAATTTTGATCGCTTGGGTTTAGATGCTTCTTGGGAAGCTATAGGAAGTGTTCTTGGGCCTTGGTTCTCAATTTTCACTTGGATTCCATCTTGTAAGCTTTTTACTCCATTTTAGTAGCTCACTGTTTAAGTCATTCATTAGCTTAAAGCTTTGTGTTTCTATGTTTATGAGTTGTAGTTAAGTAAAATTAAACATTAAAATAGTTTGCTTGTTCTTTAAAATTTGTAGTTACTAAAAATCTTATTTTAACAGTTATTATAGCATAAGTGTCATTTCTTAGTTTTATGTTGTTATTGTTGTTGTTTAATGCTTATTTAGCCTCATTATATGATAATATAAGGTTATGAATCAGTTGCATGGTCTTAATTTATGAAACCCTTCGAAATCACAAAATCGCTTAAGTAAAGGGTTGTTTGGATTTACTTTGTTATCTCGTGTTAAAGATTGTTTGTGTTGTTTCTTGTTGTTGTTATATCATCATATTAACACTTAATAACTCGTAGATACTTAAACCGCACCTTGTTCACAAGAAAGTCAAAATTCATCCTTGAATCTCATTTCGTTTAAGCTGTTAGGATTATAGCTTGCATAATCAATCAAATAGTGCATACATAGTCCATATAGCTTATTCTAGTCTTAGAATAGCTTATTATTCCATTTTCAAATAATTAGAAGTGATCAAAGTTCATCAAAGTCAACTTTAGTGTTTAACTTAAAAGTCAAATTTTCACATAATCGCTAATAAAATAGATAATTTTTATAGGATTTAATATTAAGTTTCATGTTCGTGCTTTTAGGTTTATAAAATTTAGTTGCTCATCTTCATCATAGTAATTTTATAATTTCTAGTTAGCTTGTTAAACCGCTTATTTCTTTGCTTATTTTGAACACTTTTCTCGAGAAAGTGCCATGTGCATACCGATTGAGTCTTTTCACAAGCTAATAAAAAGCTCATTAGTGAACCTTAGCTTGTGTATTTTGGTTTTTAGAAAGCCCATCTAGTCGTCTCAAAGTTCCAAAGGCTTATTTTTCTTTTCTAGCTTATTTAATAGGGTGCTTATAGCTTTTATTTTGTCCATTTCAAGATACACCGACTCAAGATATAATCGAGTCATCGATGTACTTGAGCCACTTTACAAGCTTTTCACAAGCTCACAGAGCTTAATAGTGGGCCCCACCTTGTATACTTTGGTTTTCCGAGAAGCTCACCCAACAAGCTTGTTGTGTCATGCTCATTTTGAGCTTTGAGCTTTTGCCCCTAGCTTAATCTAGCCTACAAAATGACTGCAGGCCTGTTTGTTTTATAGGTTTAGTGTAAGTGCTTTTTAGCTTATTAAAAGCTTATCAGTATGTTTCTTTGTGCTTTTTAGCTTAATTTAAGTTCCTTTAGCTTATTTGTATCTTATTCTACTTTTGGTTCCAGCTTGTAAGCTTGTTGTGATCTTGTTTGAGCTTAAACATCAAAATAAGCCAAAAGCTTAAACTGTTGAGCTCATAAGCCCATTCTCTGCTTATTTTTAAGTTCCAAAATTTTGTCTTCATTAAAGTTGCTTATTATCAGTAGTTAAATAGGTTTAAAAAATAAAAACACAAAAACATCAACTTTAAAAATAGTGATAGCATTTATTTAAAATAATTTAGCTTTTTAATTTTCTTTTCACTATTATTAAGCACTTATCTGCTTTTATATTTTTCTTAAGTTTCATCATATTAAAGTATTTTTAGGAATTTTCTCAGATTTTTCCTTTACCATTTAGTATTTTAATAATTAATAATAGTTTAATTAATAATTAATTAATATTAAAGTATTAAGTAGTAAAATAATTTTTATTAAGTAAAACCATGTTTTTATATTTTCCTAGCTTTGTTAACTTAATTAGAACCTATAAAATTAATCTTATAATTTTCCTTTTATTTTCTAATTTTAATCCTTTAATTAGTTTAATTAGATTTAAATTATTAATTAAGTTTTAATTTATAAAACCTTAGCCAAAAGACAAAAATATTTGTTTTTAATTTTATAAATCTTTTAAGTTGTTCTAGATTTTTAGAAAATAAATTTGTCATTTTCTTAGTTAATTTTGTATTATAAATCCTTTTAGAATAATTAAACTAAATTTTAAATAAGTTTAAAATAGTTTTAATTAATTAAATAATATTAAATTAATATAATATTAGTAAAATATTTTCTTTTTAGATTTTAATTTTCTTTAAGTTTAAAAAGTTTTAAAATTTTCTTTTTATACCCTTTAGTTTTAAACTTGTCATTTTCAGTCCCTGTAGTTTTTAAATTTACATTTTTATACACGTTTGTTTAATCTGATTGTTGTGCTTTATAGGTCTGTATCCAAATACAATTCCAAACAATCAGTAGTGTAATTTTCAACCAAAATCCTTACAGATCATTATCCTTAGTGATCATTCTACGTCTGAACGTGTTCACACACCATTAAACCTCCGGGACTTAACGACTGGGAAACACTATACTCCTCCGACTTAATTGCATTGGTTTTAGACCTGTTTGAATTTTATTACGGTTGACCATTCACAAGTGGTTGACTTGTGTAATAAACTTGACAGTTTGGAAGCGATCATCATCCACATCGATTAAGTAATTTTCCCACACCCTGCGATGTACTCCTCTTTAGTACATGATACCCTATTTAACCCCTCGAGCCTATCCTTTTACTTGCTCGTGATGTTTCGGTTTCAAATATCAATGAAGAGCATTGTTTACAATTCACCCCAAATGTTACACCCAAATCGCTTTAGCCACCGTGTATGCACTCACTTTAGTGCATTCATCGTTATCATTATTAATCCCTTAGTTCAATTATCTAGTTACTTGCATGATTGCTAAGTCGAGTCATATCATTTGTATACGCTTTGGGACGATTGGGACTCATGGGTTAAAGTAATATTTTATGGAGTAAAGGGAAAGAACGATAAATTCAAATTCCCTTTGTCTACGTAATTAAGTACTCCAAGTATTTTGATCTTTTCAAATCGGGTCAATTAGTGTTAGTGAAATAAAAACTCAAGTGTAGGGATGCTCCTATAAATCCCTTTATTTTGATGTTATCGTAGAGGATGGTAGAGTAAATATGTATGAAAAAAAGAGAAAAAAAAAGTGTTGTTAAACAAATGAAAAAATGAGAAAAACATACGGGGCTACCATCCTACATCTATCTTTATGTTTATGTTTATGTTTTTAAGTTTAAATTTATGTTTTGTTTCAACTTGTTTAGTGTTAGTGAGTCGAGTCTTGTTTAGCAACGCCACATCTTAAATGCTTGTAACATAAGATTCTTGACTTGCCACCACTAAATATCCTTTATCCAACAAAATTCTTTACTTCCCTACCCTAAGCCTAACATTACAACCCTTTGTAAAGACCTCTTAGATAGTTATTCCTAGGTTCTTACGCCAAAGCGGTTGAGGTTTGATCTATTCTCAAGCTTATGGTAATCTATGTACTATGCCATGTAATGAGTGTTTATCTTCCATTTCCTTACATATTATATTTCATATAAACCCGAGAGATGAAAGAATCAAAACACCAATTGTGAGGTGCTAATGTATAATTTCGTGCTTGTTATAACTATTGTGTTTATGTTTATGTTTTAAGTTTAAATTTATGTTTTGTTTCAAGTTGTTTAGTGTTAGTGAGTCGAGTCTTGGCTTAGCGGCACACGCCTTAAATAATTGTAACATAAGATTCTTGACTTGCCACCACTAAATATCCCTTATCCAACAAAACCCTTTACTTCCTACCCTAAGCCTAACATTACAACCCTTTGTAAATACCTCTTAAATAGTTATTCCTAGGTTCTTACGCCAAAGCGGTGGAGGTTTGATCTATTCTCAAGCTTATGGTAATCTATGTACTATGCCATGTAATGAGTGTTTATCTTCCATTTCCTTACATATTATATTTCATATAAACTCGAGAGATGAAAG
This sequence comes from Chrysanthemum lavandulifolium, assembly GCA_022545495.1. Taxonomy (NCBI): domain Eukaryota; kingdom Viridiplantae; phylum Streptophyta; class Magnoliopsida; order Asterales; family Asteraceae; genus Chrysanthemum; species Chrysanthemum lavandulifolium. The sequence goes on from CM040246.1 coordinate 169,933,346, forward strand.
AATCCAAACACCAATTGTGAGGTGCTATTGTATAATTTCCGTGCTTGTTATAGCTATTATGCACTTGTATTTGTTGTAAATTATTTTAAACCAATGCTTCATGCCCCTAACTTATAAATTGATTGGTTAAAAGTACATTTGCTTTGTGATAAGCAAATTCCAAGTGTAGGATATTTGATAAGGATTTAAAACATAAGTTTTAGGGGTCATTTATGCCCTAAATCGATACATTTTATATCCGTTACTATTTAAAATCGTTCCTTTTCACATTTTAGGTCTTTTGGAACCAAAATGCTGAAATGAAGCATATTTGGACGAAAAGGAGCGAAAACATGAAGAAAACAACAAAGTCAAGACTCAAGCTTTTCTTAAAGCCTGACGGCGTCCCATCTCAAAGGGCGACGCCGTCACTTGTTGAAGATTTTGATAAAAGTTCAAGCGACGGCTCGTGTGATTTTTCGGTTCCAATGCCCGACGACGCCATGTGTTATTTCGAGGCGTCACCCTTTGTTTTACACCGCACGACCAAGGAACAAATCCTAGACGACGTCCCTATTAAAGACATATGGCGCCACACTCATAAGTTGACGTCGTCCCAACGATGACTTGGACTAAACAAACCCTAATGATGGTGACCGACGACATCACTTGAAAAAGGCGCCATCGCACTTGTAAATCTATATATAGAATTTGATTTTTCGCATTTAGAGAGGTAGAAATTTGGAGAAAACCCTAATTTGGTTGTAGTCTCGACTTGGACAAGATTTTGGGGTTCTCTAATTCTTCTTTACATCATAAGATAAGTTTGTTAATCCATATTATCATTATGTCTACACCATGTTTAATTGTTTGTGTGTATGCTTGCTTGTTTACCATGAGTAGCTAAATTATCATTGTGTTTGCTTAGATCTATGAAACCTAGTTGTTAATTATTGTTAGGTTGTCTCTTGTCTTGATTGGTAGACGCTAGAGTAAGGAAAATTGGCTTCTTCTTTAATTGTTGTGAGCTTGAACGTCCTAAATAGCAAAAAGCTTAGGAGTGCACCTAGGACATCATTCTGTTTATTGCGTGAGTTGTAGCTTTAGGATAACAGAGTATTCGGGGGAGATACTCAGGTACTTGGTGACCCCGGATAGTCTAGAGGAGACGTACGATTTATATAATTGGGGAATTTAGCACCGCCCTATGACCAAACGGAATACAACGCACCAATTAAGATGAGGATCTGACAATTCAACCGACCAATAAGAGATAATTAGGGAGTAAGAACATCTAAGTAAACACATTTTTAATCATCATAAGAGCACACCTACATTAACATATCCTATATTTCTTTTTCATTGTTTAAGTAGTTAATTAGTTTTATTAAAAGTAGTTAAAATCGGTAGAAGTACTACCCCCCACTCCTATACCCCGAGATATTTACTTGCTTTCAAAAAAATATAAAAAGACTAAAAAGAATCTCCATCAACCTTTCCTTCTCGTCATACATCTCTTCCTAGCATCTCTATTCCCCTAGAGAACGATCAACCCCCTGGGCTTACCCCATACTACACTACAACGATTAGTTTCACTTCCTAGTGGGTTGTAAAGTTTGCTCGTAGGAAAGGAAGTATTTCGACCCCGAACTCACGCATCACATTTGCATCTCAACCAAACAAAAGAACTTTATTTCAATCTATTCAAGTTTCAATTTTGGTGTTCAAGATGATGTTCATGTACAAGAATTAGGTACGTGGAAGGCTAATATTCGAGATGACTATGATCCTACTGATTCTGAATCCGAAATGGCTAACAATCATACTCCATCAAAATCCTCTCTCAAAGATGCACAAGTAGACACCAATATGACTAAACCAAATGTTGCGGATCCTAAACCCACTGAACCATCCAACAAAGACAAAAATGAGCATCACAACCCTAACAACTCATCTGAACCTAGTCTTCCCCTAGGATTCGAGCATTTTAACAACACCAAGAAATCCGCTCTTTTCAATGTAAACATACACCAAATGTCAATGGTTTCTCTCATTAAAGAACTATCCCGAATCATTGAAGTAGTAGGTGCTATGGGGTATGACGTTAAAGCTTGTCGAAAGGCTCTCAAAACCATAATACGTGATACAGGAGATTTTATTGTTGATCAATGAATATCCTATCCATTAATATAAGAGGATCGCAAAAACACAAGAAACGTAGATGGATAAAAGAATTATGCTACAAGCATAATATTCACTTTTTCAATGTGCAAGAATCAAAGATGACTAGGCCGAACTGCACTGCTTGAAATCTATGTGGGAAAATTTTCTTTGATTTCGCTTTGTAGCATGTCTCGAGGTCGCTCGGAGGTCTCATTTCATTATGAGACACCTCCTTTTTTGCCAAAACTAATATGTGGTGTGATGATAACTTTATCATTATTCAAGGTAAATGGTTTCACTCGGATGACACATTCTTTATGGTTAATGTATATGGACCTCAAGACTCAACAACTAAATCTTTATTATGGCAACGCTCCATGATTTCATATCGAATCACCAGTAGCTATAAAATCTATGGAGACTTCAATGAAGTTCGCATAGAATCGAACGATGTGGTTCTATTTTTCTCACCGATGCTCAAGCTTTCAACCCTTTATTGACGATTCGGGTCTCTCCGAAATTCCTACGGAGGCGCCTTTACACTTGGATGAACAAAGCAGATCCAAGTTAGGTAAACTCGATCGCTTCCTCACCGCCGAGGACGATTACAACTTTTCCAAACCTCAAAGCTATCATTTTAGATAGACTTTGGTCCGATCATAATCCGATCCTCCTTCATGTCGATAAAATGGACTTTCGCCCTTTCCTTTAACTTTATAACTCTTGGATCCAACGTGAGGGTTTTGACGATATGATCAAGACAACTAATGAATAATTCCATATTCTTCATCGGGCATGTATCTCTTAAATGTAAGCTTAAATTTTTCAAGATGAAAATCAAAGATTGGCGCCATGAGTCTAACCTCAAGAATACCTCTCGCCTTTAAGAAATTCAATCTTCTCTTAATGATTTAGATAAGAAAATCGATTCTTTTATTGCCACCGATGAAGATCGTCAATCTCGAATTAAACTCGATGAAGGAGCGAGATGATCTAGATCAATTCTTATCTTTGAACGTAATTCAAAAGCTAAAGTTCATTGGGATGGAGGAGATGAGAACTTCAAGTTTTTCATGTAATTCTCAACATAAACGCCGCCATCAATCGATTCAAGGAACTTGTAGAGGCGAATGGATTTCTAATCATTATTCCATCAAAGAAGAATTCTACAAATTTTACAAAAGCAAATTTAAATCATTTGATTCTTCTTCCGATATGAATTCTAATCCAGGTTTTGATACTCTTTGCTCGTTAATGAAATTCATAAAGCTGTTTGGGATTGTGGCAGCGGTAAATCCTCGGGGCCGATGGATTCTCATTCCTTCTTCTTACAACTTCATCGATATTTTTAAAGATGATATTGTAAGCTTCGTCAACAACTTTATGGAATCGGAACCATGCCTAAAGGTATCACTCCGCTTTCATAACTTTGATTCCGAAAATCCCAAACCCCATTCTTATCAAAGATTATCGTCCAATATCCCTCATTGATATGCAATAAAAATTGTGGCAAAGATACTAGCTAACCGCTTATCTACCGTTCTTGACAAGATTTTTAGTTCTACCCGTTCATGCTCATATCCGGGTCGCCGATTCTTGATGAGCCTCTTATGGTTAGTGAAATTATAGAGTGGTACAAGAAGCGTAATAAACGCCTTATGATCTTCAAAGTAGACTTCAAAAAGATTTTGACTCGGTTACTTGAACTACCTTGATTTCATTCTATCTCATATGGGCCTTGGTGACATGTGGCGTTCATGGATTCGAGCTTGTTTACAATCGTCTCGCACATCTCGTCTTAGTAAATGGGAGTCCTACTCCCAATTTCGTTGGAACTAGGTCTCCGTCAAGGAGATCCTCTTTCTCCTTCCTTTTCATCCTTGTAATGGAAGGGCTACATTTAACTTTGAAGAAGATATGCGTTCTAAACGCATCAAAGGAGTCATTGCTCAAATCCAAGCATTAACTTGTCTCATTTTTTCTTCACGGATGATGTTATTATTCTTTCAAAATGGGATACGCATGATCTTCAACAAATAACGAGCTCTCTTAATTCCTTTTATCATGCATCAGGTCTTAGAATCAACATTTTTAAATCCAATCTTTTTGGTATAGGGGTTACTGAGGAAGATCTCCATGCTATGGCAAGTGTTACAGGTTGTCAAGCTAGCTCCTTTCCTATTACTTATCTTGGTCTCCCAATTGGTAAGAGTATGCATTTCTTATCGAGTTGGAACACTTTGATTGATAAATTTAAATCCAGATTATCGAAATGGAAAGCTTATTTACTATCTATCTGAGGTCGATACACTTTAATTAAATATGTTCTTGGAAGCTTAGGTATTTACTACCTATCCATGCAAAGCTCCGAAACCATCATCGACAAACTTGAAAAATCTTGTGCTAGATTCTTCCGAGGTAGATCGACGAGAATAATAAGATGGCATGGGTTCGATGGAAAAATGTTCTAGCGCTCTCGATCAAGGTGGTTTGGGTATAGGTAGTTTGAAGGCATTCAATCTAGCATTATTACAAAACGAAGATGGAGACTCACTACCAATCTAGACCTTTTATGGGTCAATCTAATTAAAGCTATCCATGGTTCTGAAGCGGGATTTGATGGTAAAGGTCGTGCTACTTCAGGAGTTTGGTCTTCTATCATTGGTTATACGAACTACCTTCATTCTCACAATCTTCTTCCTAAAGACTCGTTGAAATGTCAACCTCGAAATGGTACTTCTAGTCGTTTTTGGAAAGATCTTTGGTTTGGCGAGGAACCTTTAAGCTCTAGATATAACCGCATGTTCCGTCTAGACGTTACTGAGAATTTTTTACTCAGTGAGCGATATTGCGAAGGATCCTGGAATTGGCACTGGATTAGACCCATTACTTCTGTTCGTACTGAATCTATGTTCGAATCCCTCCAGGTTGAGCTTGCTGAATTCACCCTCTCCTCTTCTCCTGATTCGTGGAAATGGCACATTAGGTGTGACGGTTCCTTTACGGTAGCTTCTATACAAACTCATATCGACCACTCTTTGCTCCCATCGTTAGCTTCTTCAACAACATGGATCGCTTGCCTTCCTAGAAAGGTAAACATTTTCCTTTGGAGATTCAACCTAGATAGGCTCCCACATCACCTCTATCTTTCTAAGCATGGTATCGATATCGATTTTATTATCTGCCCGATATGTAACATCAACGTGCAATCTGCTGAGTACATCTTTTTTTCTTGCTAAATGGCTGCTCAGGTTTGGCGCATAATTCGCATCTGATGTAACATCACACATCATGCTACGCCTTCCTATTTTGATTGGCATCCATGGATAGATAACGTCACGTGTTTTCATGTCAAGAAGAAACGCCTCTTTGTTTGTATGTTCGGACCATTTGAAAATATCGTAATGACGCCACTTTTAACTCTCACAACTTGAGGAAAGTCATATTTATGATCATATTCGTTTATGTTCTTTTAATTGTTTAAAATTTAGAGGTAGATTAGTTCCTAATTAGAAAGAATGCCTTTGTAATCCTTTGTAATTTCCTAGCTTCTTGCTAGCTTATAATAATATTCCACTGTTGAAAAAAAAAACTCAACTGGTAGCACAAACATGAGACTTGATTCAAAACATTATCCCATACTCTGACAATCACTATAACTCTATCTTTACTCAATCATACCCAAACAACTACAACTTTCAATTCATATATGGCTAAAGGTAGCTTCATCTTTCACAACTCACCAATTAACCATTGACTAACTATTAACCAGCTTTTGTTACTTTATCTACGAACTTTATGCCCTATCTATCCTCTACCAAAGCCATTGCTGCTGATCTTTTTACTTTTAACTTGATAATCTTCAATTTCACAGCGTCCATAATAGTCTCACTTAAAGTCTTCATACTTCTCTCCCCATCTCTAAAATTTCTAACATTCCTCTCTTGCCATACAAAGATACAAAAACATAAATACATATTCTTTTCACAATACTCCTAATTGAATTATGGCTATGCATTGCAATTAGCTCAGCAATGATTATTTCTAAGTCATTTGGCACATTTCCCATATCCACCATACTACCAATTTTCTCCCAAATGCTAGCAGAGTATGCACAAGAGAGAAAAAATACCTATGGGAATTAGGGAACTTTTTACATAGTGGACACATCATCATACAACAAAATTTTCATCTTGTCAGTTTATCTTGTGTGCTTAATCTTCCCTGAATAGCAACCCACGTGATAAAAGAGTGTCTAGGAATACATTGAACAAAACAAGTGACTTTACTCCAACTAATATCAAGACCATCAACACTTATATCTTCCAAAACTTTACTTACTGAGAAAGACACAAACTGGACCTTTTGATTCTTCCATAGATTTTGTGTCCAATTTCCCATGCTTTAGCTCAGGTACAGGAAGACATACAATATTTGGGTACTTTAAACACCAATCATAAGGCCATTCCACATCCCACTGTTTATCATTTAAGCCACATTAATGTGATGATCCAAACTAGCACTATATAAATTCTAAATGTAATATGATTATTTAAAGACCCTATACTAGCCCAATTATCATACCACATTAGAGTTGTTTCCCTATTACCAATCTAGCAAACCAGATTAATTCTAACTTTGTTTTTTGATTTCAAGTAGTTTCTTTGATGTCCAACTGTGTGATTATCTTGTTGCACAATCTGTTGGTTTTATGGACAATAAATTAATAGACGTGAGTTAAGATCGAACTTGAGACCACGGGATTGCACGCTTTACGTATGGGAATTTAAAGTTAATAATTAAATATAAATGTTATATTTATTTATTGATTAAACGAAATAACTAACGGACGTTATGTAATTAATGTAATGGATTAACGGGCGTTAAATGTATTTGGAAAAGGACTAAATTGCAAAAGTTGGGAAGGTTCCGGAATCCTATTGGGATGCTATGAACCGATCGGCCAAGAGGGAAAAGGAAACCCAACCCAACTTGAATTAAACTTGTTCACCAAGTTTGCTTGAGTATATATACAAAACCTAGGGTGTTTGTAAATTATCTTTTGTGCTCATTGCTAAACCCTAAAAATTGTTTTGTGTGTTTCTTGTTCTAAAACCGGTCGACACCCATTATAGGGATCGATCCATTACTTTTCCATACAACAAGTTATTTGTTTTATCAAAACTAGCATTACTTTAATTCGGTTTAGTACGTGTGTACAAGAACGTGGTAATAACATACTTTTGTTATTATTCTTGGATTGAATTGGTTTAGGGTTTAGGGTTTAGGGTTCAGGGTTTAGGGTTGAATTCACATAATCCTATAAACCCTAATTAGGGTTCATCCCAATTGCTAGTTTGTGGATTTGATTCTTGTTCGGCTAGAATCAAGAAAAGGTACGCATATTTTTCTTATGTTAATTAATTATTCGTTAATCTTTCCTATACGCTTCCGCACTTACTTTGATGTTTATTGTTTATATTTATGATTAGTCATGTTATATAATTCCAACAGTGGCATCACGAGTCATTGGTTTTTAATGAGTAATTAATTACATAAACGCGTAATAAAACAAATAATTGTATGTTGTTTGATATGTTAATCTAGGGTTTATGTTTATTTTTTGTTTGGTCGATTTTTTTTTAGTTAATTGGGGAGTACCCCTATTTTTTTTTATCGACACATACATAAAATTATTTAGGGTTTTGAAAAGTATTTGCTAACCTTATTAAAACCTAGAATTAATATATTAGTTACGTGATTAATTCATTAATAATTTGTTATGTGTCATGGAATTTTTAATATGCGATCTTGTGACTATTTGTAATTGTTATGATATATCCATGATTATACATGCATGTTAGTCATGGATAAGTTACTTTGATATTGTTTAATTGTTAAGAATATTTATTTACGATAAATCTTGAATTGGGAAAGACTCCAATTATATATATATTAATGAATCAATTATGTGCAATTTGGTATATCATTAATTATGGGTTTACGCAATCGATTCGTCGATGTATGTGGCTCACTCTCAATTGAGAGAGTGAAAGCCCTAATTAATATATACATTAATTTAACCTAGACATTGATTATTAATAGGGTTTTATCGAATAAGTTGCATGTGGCTACTTGTTTACACGTATAAATTGTTTATTATGTGCGCATTGTTTTTTAGTAGTTTATTTTTTATTGGTATTACTTGTTTGTTTATTATGTTAGACAATTTTAAGCAAAGGGTAATTTTGAATAGAAAAATAATACGGACTAAACAATGGCGAAATTTGATTTGTTTTGGAAGAGTTAAGTTTTCAATAGTTTAATTGATTGGTGACTTTGGTACAAATGGTCTGAACGGCTCACCCACTAGAATGAACTGTAAAGGGGTTAATAAAGAAGTGCGCACAGTCACACTGAAAGGATGTCTTAGGTTATGCTTTGCGCTTACCTGGTCCTCTGCCCCCTGTAAGTTCGAATGGAGCTACTTAGTAAGCCATAAAATGTGCAAACTCATCTTAAGGGCGAATTAGTTTTAATTCCATGCGCCACTTCGGTGGTAATTACCCGAAACACTAAGTGTTTACACTTATGCAAAAGTACGGTATAATGGATGATAGTTAACGCTAAATTCATTGATTGGTGAACCCAATACCTCAATCAAAACTTTGATAATTTGATCTTTATGAATTGGTAATAAAAAGTTTTTTTATTAAATTTATGCTACAAGATGAATGCATGACATCTTTGTACATATTTGATTTGACCACATAAAATCAAAACTAGTACCCTTTTAAATTAAGTTATATGCCATCTAATTAAAAGGAACACTTGAAGTTGCAATTTACGTCATGACAGTACTTGGCGAGATTGTGATGGACAGGTAAATCTCTATGTAAAGTCAGACCTTACATGGACATATTTGCAGTTCTTTAAGTTAGACACTTAAGTTGAGTAGGAAGTGAGACCTGGACTCAAGGCATAAGATGGGATGAAACATGTTTATATTTGCAATAGCGTTGGAAAATATAAATCCCATAATGATCTAGGAATTGGAAATTGTTTGCCAATTATTGTTCGACAGATTACCTTATTATGTGCTTTCGTTACTAGCAGATCAACTGATGTAATGGAACTACGATAATTTGGATCCTAGTTTTCGAGAAAATTCTATGGTTATATGAATATTACCTTGGGTATTTTATTTTCTTGAAAAGTTTAATTATCGAAAATACTAAAATTGAATTTTGAAAATTCTTTAAATGTATTAATGCAACATTAAACTGTAAACGTAGGTTATTCCTATATTGGTAAATTGATCTACACCTGTAAGGGTTTCTAGTAGAGTCAACTTTACTAAGAGAATAAACCTAGTCCTCTTTTCATAAGAAAGAGTGAGATTCAATCATATTCCTTTTCATGAATGAAGAAAGGTATGATAGGACAATTAGAATTGTCTAAATTCTAAATACATAACTCGTATGAAAATTTCAATAGTTGAGAAAATTGCATATTTTCTGAGTTATTAAATTAGAAGCTAGACTAATTACTGTATAATTGGTAAAAGACAAACTTGCATATTTTATCTAGTTGTTTTGTTTTGACCATTTAAAAGTATTACTTACAATTGTTGGTATAGTAGAACTATTAAGAAAGAAATTGCATGCCCAATTTTTCAAGTTAATAGCATTGATGGATAGTTCATCATCTACATAGTAGAATGCACTCCTTAAGTACATAAGTAATTGTTATGTATGGACTTTTTCAAAGGTGTAGGGAAGTAAATAGAACACTATTTTCTTTTACTGGTTAATGAAACACTTTCAATGTTGTCAAATCCAGTGGGAGTGTTGTGTTCTTATTACTGAATAAGGAATTAATGTAATGATCTCTTATTCAGTGGGAGTTACAAGCTTTGTCATCTTGGTAGTAACCCAGATTATCTCTAGAATGTCTTACGATAATTACTTTCCACTTGTAGACACTTATGTTTTCAAGGATAGTCATGTACGTTTCCTTATTAGACAATGAAGTGGTTCTACATCTACTAGTTATGCTAATATTAATGACACAATCATATTAGTCACATAAACAAACATATGTCGTGTTGTTTATCTGCTACATGATGATGTTCCATGCACAAGTGGGAGAAATTTATATTGTGTGCAAGGTACAACATATAAGTATATGAGTTAACGAATTCTCTTGACTGCAAGGTAAGAGACTAACATTCTAATATAACTTGTACATATCTAATTCAAGAAACACTTGGTGTTACAATTTACGTCATGTGAGAACTTGGCGAGATTGCAACAACAAAGTAAATCTCTATGTAAAGTCAGACCTTGCATGGACATATTTACAGTTTCTAAATTAGACAAGTATTTAGAACATGTGTCAAAATGATATATAAGACTACTTCAAATTAAATATTTATGTATTATTAGAATGACATAAAATTAAATAAAGTAATCTAATCCTACTTCAATTTGTTTATTTATGTATTTTGGAATGACATAAATGAAAAATAATGTAGTCCTACATTATTGTGAAGTAAAATAAATTAACCTGAAATTACTATTGAAACCAAGAGTTGTGTTCATAATTACTTTAGTTAAACATGTTTATGATTCATTGTAAAGACATAAACATAAAGTCTTTTAAGACTTATAATAAAGTAAGACGTTAACTTGTTATGTTTTTTAATTAAGACATATACAAGAAGTCATTGAGTTGATCAATGATTTATAACGTATAATGGGATTATAAAAGTTTATGTTTCTTGTTGAGACATGGATATGAAGTAACTTGGTTAAAAGGTACTTGTGTTATAAAGCATGTAATTGGCTTGGAAAGTCTATTATACCATTAAGTTGACTTAGTTGGTAAATAGGTAAGCCAAAAGGAATATGTTTATCTTATATATTGTTAGATTGTCTTACAATATTAAATTCTAATGAATACCACAAGTTGATGGTATGTTCAGTTAGGAGAATCAAACTCTATTTGATTTGTTTGATTCATGATAACCATAACTTCTTTCTTAAAAAGTAACAAGGTTAGAATATTGAGTATGGATTGAATATACTCAATATAACTCCAACCTAGAAGATTAATAAACATCATTTTATTATGGAATGTGATGAATCACATTAAGTTTTAAAAGTTGAAGATTCTGAATTTGTTAAACTACTTATGAATAGGTTATTAACAAACTAATGTCAAGAATTATCAATGTGTATTTGTAATGTCCTAAATAGAGAACAATGTAGTTTTGCTCTAATTGCTAAGTATATATAGATAGTCTATATATTACAAAAGGCAAGTGGGAGTTTTTTATCTTGAAAGATAAAATTACAAGATACATAATCTTCTAAAACACACTAGTAAATATCATGATGAGGTTAGACATGTAATTGATAGACCTCATGATGATGGAATTTTCATTCATAGATCTGCAAGGATATCTCAGATATTTGACTTATATGCTGAGAAATATGAGTTACAGGATTATAGTAAACCTGATAATCATTATGATGGATTACCAAATATTGAATTGGGAAAATTACTCATACTATGAATGTTAAAGATGTTGTCCATAAAGATAATCAATTTTGGAAATTTGGTTTATCTTAATAGTTAGACTAGAGAATGGAAATGAGTTTCTTCAAAGAGATGAAAAACCCTAGTGGTTTGAATTTCTATGTAGAAATCATATGGACAATATTGTACACATATTTAATGCATGTTTCATGACAAGATTATTGATCACACTTAAGCAATTAATTATGATTGAATATTCTTTTCTAGACACATTAAATATATAAAGATGATAATTGTCATACTTGTTTTCATTAATATGAAATATGACAATGGAATATCAAAACTCTTTCTTGAGAAATTACTTGAGCAAGGACGGTAAGTAATTGAAAGGTTTTTTGATTTCATATAATCTTTGAAAGTGTACGAAGTGCAAATAATTCATGAATGGATAAAATGCATGCATCTATGAAATTATTCTTATGTTTAATTATTAAATCCCATTTTCGATTTATAATTAAAATAAGATAAATTTTAAGTATTCCTGAAAGCTAGTGAGAGTATTATGTTAAGTTTCTTAAATCTTATATGTTGTATAACATATAGTAAGTAACATTCATTGTTAGCTAAATGTTAAGTCTTAGATTGGAATGAAACTTCACTTGTAAGATTTAAGAATTAAAACATACAACCTTGAAATATATGTTTATTGTTAATAAACATGTGCAGTAAAATAAATGATTCTAATAAAACATGATATATCATTTGGGAAATTGATAAATATCTTTTGACAAGATAGAACGTGAATGAATTCTAAGGTTGACATGTAGATTCATCATGTACATCATGTTGTGTATTAAAATTGTTGTATCATTCTTGAATAAGAAGTGATTTGACAACATTGATATCTAACTAAAAGTTATTAGATAACTTGTGTAATGAATATTCTAATAGAATTACATCCTCAGCCTGGAATTGCTCCTAAATTCTATGGATGAACAATATGTCAAATGTTGTGCAAATTGTCATCAGCTTTAAACTTGAAAGTTAGGAAAGCATCAAACATTACACAATAAGATATTAAAGTTTACGGAGTTTTAATGAGCACATTGTTGTTTGTATACAATGATGCTGGTTTAATTGAGATGACACTCAATACTAGTCATGGTAGGATTTCATCCTTGTTAATGGCCATGTGAACTGGTTGTGCTACTAAGAGCACAGTTGCATTATACATTAAAAGAATAAGAATACTTTAAACTTTAAAATGTTTGAAAGTTTAAATTGTCATAAATTGGTGATAGAGGATGTCACACACTTTATAAATTATTTTGTGGATTGGTGAATGCACACATCACAAAAGGAACTTCACTAATTGAATTATTGAAATAAATATTCTCAAAATTACGATAGATCAAGTTGGTTGATTTATGTCTAGTCAACAAATATGATTGTCATTACTTGAGGCATAATTCATCAACTGGAATTTTCATGCATTGATCTATTTAGTATTTGGATAAGGGATGTTAAACAATTGTTATAATAAATCAAATACTTGGTATGTTTGATTTTATAATATATTGTATCATATATTTGCATGTTTAATCCGTGAATAAATTTATTTATTCTAAATCGTCCGTTGTCGATTAATGATATGGGAGTATCATTAAACTAAGACAAATCTGAGAGATATGGTAGAATATACTTGAAAGTATATTGATGAGAATGCATACCAATTTCAGATGATATTCAATGAATTGAATATAGGACTTATCCCAACTACATAATTTACTTTATGGATATTGTTGTTAAGTAAATTATGAATAGTTATCCTCAGACTTGAGATACCAGATAAGTGTCATGAATGTAGTGCACTTCTGTGGAGCAACTTAACGCTATACGTAACTGGTAGTCATAAAGGTTGTTTTCAGAAATGTTACAAAGTTTGTGGGTTATTCTCGTAGTCAAGATAGAATTTGTTCCTTCAAATTTATTTGGAGTTTAATACTGTTGGGCCCCTCGTAGGGTTGACAAGATGTTTGTGTGGCCACACCCAAAATCTCCCCTGAATATGTTCAGAAGATTTGGTAATCTTGCTCAATCACTAATAACGAGAAACAGAATGGTTGAATAAAGAATGACTTAATTCCATATGTTTATTTAACATGGTATTAGAAATAAAAGGATAATAATAATGAGAAATCATTAAAAGATTTTCCAGGAGCCTTGGTCGAGTTGTACTAGAGGCATCGAAGTGTTGCTAGACGCTAACCGATGTGATCAATCTATTAAGATATGTCCAAGTGGGAGCTGTTGGTTTTATGGACAATAAATTAATAGACGTGAGTTAGGATCGAACTTGA
>CM040246.1:169947490-169968780 GCA_022545495.1 Chrysanthemum lavandulifolium
TTTGTGTTATGGTTTGATGTGTATGTGAAAAGTTAATTTCTAACAAAATCAACAAGTCCACTCATCCCTAGACTCAAGCACATTGTTGCGTTTTATGTCTAGTAACTAGTTAGTATTAAGTTGTATTTGTATGGCCTAGTTCATTCTCTTAGTTTTAGTGATTTGCTTGATTATCTCTTGTTTTTATTGAATGAATATCTACATGCCATGATTATTTTGTGTGTTGTGCTTGCTATATTATACACATATCTCACCTTTTCATTAGCATTGTTTGACACATCTTCATTGCTGACGAAACTGTCACCAGACAGCCGGATCCCTCCAAAATGCCTAGACGGATCCCTTCATTAAGGGAACCGTGGGATCCGTGGTACAGAAGCACAAATTTCTACTAACTTGAGTTTTATTTACAAGAAATTATGCACTATACTCATGTTTTTCTAACCTTTACTTTGTATATTTTCAAAATACACATGAAGATTTTGACACCATAAAGCTAGGGGGAGCTTTGTGTCAAACGATATTGCAAAATCATTTGCATCTTAATCCGATTTTGGATTATACTTCATGACACCCATTTGCAACTTTGCAATCTTCAGGGGAGCACGTTTTCGTCACTTAGACGAACCATTTGCAAACATATTTGCAAACACATTAGTTTATTTTACGTTATGTACTTGACGCCCTCTCAAAGGGATGGACTCGTCAAGGGGGAGTTAAGACGAGTATCATTCCCGTCACTTGCTCTCTTTACATTTTCTTTTACATATTTTTCTTATAAAAATTGTGTTAGTTTCTTTTAACAGTTTTTGTTTCGACAAAAAGGGGGAGAAGAAAGTAAAAACTATCAATTCAAATTTTCTACGAATTTTAGTTTTTCCTTAAAATAATTTTATGTTTTGTCATCAACAAAAAGGGGGAGATTGTTAATACAAACTAGAAGGGTACCCGCGCAATGCGGCGGGGGGTACCATGACTATTTTGTAGCGAACAAATATTTTTCATTTTACGCCTAATTCAAGTAAGTTTCTCTCTTTTCAACTCCGCTTCTTCCCGACTACTAAAGAAAACTCATAAAACATATCAAAATGGATGTTAAATTAAAGAGCACAAAATTTTAAAAATATGGTGAAATTAGATCATAAAAAATTAAGCAGTTAAAAGATATTTAAATTTAAAATAAAGGTGATTAATTAGTTAGGAAGTGACATGTGTCACCCCATTATTGGAGCTCTTTATTTTAGTTTGTTAGAGCTCCTCCCTTTTTGTTATTTTTTAGTTAGAGAAGCAACACATGTCACTCAATGATTGGAGCTCCTTATCTTATTTTTTTTAATTCTTTCCATAATAAGCAAGTAAAAAAGTGTGAATTTTTAAGCCTTCTAATTTTAGAAGGCCTAAATGCATTATAAAGTAGTATAGATAAGCCGTAAAAACGTATATTTATATTTTACGATCTTCTAATGTTTTGTCGATAACAAACGTAAAATCATTTTAACGAAACAAATAAAATACGTAAATAGTTTGATTCAATAGTTTTCTAACACACTAACGTTTTCACATAAAACACTAAAACAAGTATAAAGTGTTTTTATGATTTAGATACATATGTACAACAACTAGTGTTTACATATTGGGCTAACATATACTTAACTAAGTATATACTAAAATGGGTAAAAACAAGTTTATACTAAAATGGGTAAAAACAAGTATATACTAAATGGGTAAAAACTAGCAAATGGTATTGACCCATAACCCATGGTTTTGTCCAAACCACTTAGCCAAGTTCAATGTATTCTAGAGATACATTGTATCTAGAAAGAAACCCAGAGATCAACCCATGACCCATGACCCATAGCCAAAAATACCCATGGGCAAAGAGGAGCGTCCCACGGATCCCTAGCCTTACGCTAGCCGGATCCCTTGTGGGAGGGATCCGCGGGATCCGGGGAACAATAGAAAATTTCCTCTATAAATAGTGAGCCATTTCTTCCTTTCTACTCACCACTTTCACACATACTTTCTCCAAAGCATTATATCTCTCTAACCTCAGATCCAAGAGATCTATGTAGTTTGTCTTTTGTTTTTGTGTGATTCTCTAGGTTCCTCTTAAAGGAGAGATCACCAATTCTTGAAGTCGAGCAAGCTCAAGTCCATGAGTTGCCATGCTTCATCATCATCAAGACAACTGAGGTTCTCTTGTTGATAGTTCTTTCATCCTTCATAGATGTTATGTTGAAGGCATTAGTGAAGGATGCCGAAAGTGTCAAGACGAAAGCATTAGTGAAAGGTGCTTATCGTCCGTGTCAAAAGCATTAGTGAAGAATGCTAAAGGTGTCAAGACGAAGGCATTAGTGAAGGGTGCCAAACGTTGTGTCAAAGGCATTAGTGAAGGATGCCTAAGAATCAAATCAAGTGGCATTAGGGAAGAATGCCTGGGTCGTATAATCGATGAGGTGCATCGTTATACATATAAGTATTTGTTTATTTCAAGGATGGTGATATCCTTGATGGTGTTATAACAAGGAGTGGATCTCCTTGAGATTAGGTGTTGTGTTGTGAAGGGTAGTAGTTCCTCCATAGTAATGGAACTAGGTGCTTAGCCTAGTACCTAATAAAGGGTAGGCGACGTTGTGATAGGATTAGTTCTCCTTGGTGTGAAAGAACTCGGTGGTTAGCCTAGCACCGTATAAAGGGTAGGCGACGTTGTGTTAGGTGTGGTTCGCCTTGGTGTGAAAGAACTCGGTATTTAGCTTTGTACTAGAAAAAGGTGTAAGCGACGTTGTGAAGGCTTCTCCGCCATAAGGAGATTGGTGTAGTGTTTACGAAATCTCGAGTAGGTGACTCGGGGAGTGGAGTAGGGCAAGGAAGGTGTCCTTGTAGCCGAACCACTATAAATACTTGTGTCATGATGATGTGCTTCTTACTCTTTATCTTTCATTACACGTTTATATATCTATCTATCAACGTCCAACATAAACAACCAAATAGATTGACATAAGTCGATCTAATTATTTAAAAGGAAGTTTTAAATTGGTAAAACTATTCAACCCCCTTTCTAGTTTTCCACAGTTCCCACGACACTCGAGATTGCACAAGACTCCCGAACAAGCTTTTTCTGGACTCGCCCCACGCGTGCATCGACGGGCCGGGAGAGAAGTGGTACACTTTCAAGCCCGAACAAAACAACTTAGGAAACTCCTATAACCTTTCATGGAGGAATCACCCTAACCTTAAGTGGAACCAAAATTCAAACCCACCCCAAAGCTCATCTAGTCCACCTAATAGGTTCAACCTCTAAACACCGGGAACCCCACTAGTCTTGAGGCAATTGCATCTAGATTCATGTCATTTCAAGATACTCGATTGACTAAGCTTGAAGCCGATTTCAAGCAACGACAAAACGAGATGACAAATAAGCTTGACGCCC
Source organism: Chrysanthemum lavandulifolium (assembly GCA_022545495.1). Lineage (NCBI taxonomy): Eukaryota > Viridiplantae > Streptophyta > Magnoliopsida > Asterales > Asteraceae > Chrysanthemum > Chrysanthemum lavandulifolium. The sequence goes on from CM040246.1 coordinate 169,950,921, forward strand.
TCTTAAAAGCCTTCAACGACCGGAAATTGGAGCACTCCCAAGTGATACTATAAAGAACCCATTTCATCGACTTCATGTTCTTGTTCACCATGGAGAGTGCACATCCATGCCCTCACACCCAACGGTCCACTCGGTAAACGCTTATCAACAAGGGTTCCAAGCAATCCAAATGAGGTACCAAGGCCCGCACCATTGGTAAAACCTACTCTTGAGAAACCCGTCATCCAAGAACCCAAACCTAATCTAGAGGAGGAGTACAAGGAACTCCATCAAGAAAAACCAGTTCTTGAAGTCTTAGCTCATGCACCTTACTATAATGCTTTAAAAGAAAAATATGAGCTAGAACTTAAACATGGAAAACATGGGTCCGTGTTTGTGCAAAATAATTTACCTAAGCTAGACGATCTGGGCTATTCACTCTTCCGTAGGCTTGGAACTTCCAAACCTCTCGATGCTCTAGCCGATTTAGGATCATGCATCAATCTTGTTTTGTTGTCCCTCCATAGAAGCCTTAACCTAGGTAAGATAGAACCAACGGAAACCATCTTAGGTCTAGCGGACGGTAGTATTGCATATCCGGTAGGGATAGTAAAATATTTGGTAGTGCGTGTAGGAGAATTGACTCTTTTGGCGGATTTCCATGTGCTAGACATGAATACGGACCCGACATGCCCATTGCTTGTAGGAAGAGGATTCTTAGCTACCGCTAGTGCCATCATTGATTGTAAGATGTCCAAAATAGTGGTAGGAGAAGGGAGTGCTAGGTCAACTTACGATGTCAAAAAGCATACTTACTACAAAGAAGAGGAAATCCCACATGAGATTAGGTTGGATAGAGCACAATCTAGGTATGGACCTTGGATTAATAAAGACTTCATAGGTCCCCAACGACTTTTCTATCTAGATGAAGCCTTTGCTAGTCAAGCGACTTTCCATGAAAAAGAATTGGCTAGGGACATGGAAGTGAACCCGTTCGAGGACGCCTTAGTATTTAGGAAGATGACCGAGTTCCTAGGAAGCTTTCCCGTCAACCTTGTCATGAATAAGTGGAAAGTTGAGAGCGATAAGCCTAAGCATAAGTCCAATTGGGATAGACCGCCTAGTGATGGTAATGGAGAGTGGCACATTAGGATAACGATCTATGACCCCGATGGAGAGAAGTTTGAAAAGGCATACCGAATCAAACGTACTACTAGGAACTTAAATGATAAGTTTGATCCTTATGACATTCTAGAGGATAGGCTTACTTATATCGGTACGTAGGGGCACGACTTTGAGTCTAGCTACAAGACTCATAAATAAAGAAAAGCGCTTCGTGGGAGGCAACCCATGCTTAGCTGTTTGCTTGTTTGTGTCGTATATCTTTTATTGATTGTTTATTCTCATGTTTAAATTTGTAAAAATGCTTTATTTAGTCTTTAACCTCATCTTAATTACATATAAAGGTATTTTACATAAGGGATAAGTGTAGGGAGGATTACACACGTTTTCAAAACAAACGTGAACATGAGAATTACAATTATTTAAAAGATATATATGTGTGTGTTTGTTCGAGTCAAATGCTTGTATCGAGTCATAATGGATGTTTTGCAGGAAATTTTTCCATAATCTAAAGATAAAATTTTCTAGAATTTTTTCCGTAAAAGCGCACCGGGTTCGTCGGGATCACTGGCGGCGTGGTCGCAACTGACGGCGTCAGGAGGAGTAGAAACTGCTTACTATTTTTTTCTCGTTTTCTGAGCTACTTATAAATTTTTGGAATTTTCTAGGTCTTAATTTTCCAGAAAATCTGTAAACATCCATTCCACAAGCATTATATCCTAGTTTAGTAGAGTCATATATATTGTTACCGCCGATTTTACGCGAAGGTTTCGTTTGTTTTCTTCAAGTGTGCAGGTTTAATTTATCAAGAAGAAGATACATAAGATTGGAAGGAGCTTTTAACACAAACACTCTTCTTGAAGAAAGATTTAACCACTACTTCACACGGATCCTACCGAGCTAATCAGGGGAGTATTAGTTTCTTTCGTTTTTAATTACCTTCCATTATCATAACTTTGATACTTTCGGGGAAAATTGGGGACAATGTTCAGTTTAAGTGTAGGGAGGGAAAATAAAACGAGAACTTTGAAACTATGCTTATCCTTGACTATTTGTCTTGTCCAATCTCATTTGTGTTATAAACCATGAGAAATATCGGTTATGGTAATTTTGGCACCAAATTTAAAAATTTTCATGACATGTAGGAGTGGGCCATTAGTCTTAATAAAGCGTCTCATGGATAGGAAGTTATATGACTAGCACAAAAAACCCTTTACCACTTAATTTCCACCCAAAATGTGAGGATCACCCTTAGATTTGTAGGAATTAAAACATTCCACTTTAATGCTTCGAGTGTGAACCGGTAGTATAATAGATTCTAGAACATGTTTTGTGATGCATTCCGAGATCGCTAGTAAGACTACACTTGTGTAGTTAGGAATAACTAAATGATAAGAGGCATTAGGATAACCCTTGTTTGATACCGTAATATAATTACTTCTTCCATATCGGTTGAGTAATTCCCCACACCCTTGAGTTGTACTCATCTTTAGTACACGATACCCTAGTTAACCCCTCGAGCCTATCCTTTTCGCGGTTCTCGTGATGTTTCGGTTTCCAGGAATATCAATGAAGAGCATTTTTACAATCCACCCCAAATGTACACCCAAATCGCCTTAGCCTACCTTGTATGCACTCACTTTTAGTGCATTATTGTTATCATACTAAACCCTTAGTTCGATTATCTAGTTGCTTGCATAAGTTGCTAAGTCGAGTCATATCCTTTGTACACAGTTTTGGGACGATTGGGACTCATGGGAAAAGTTAAATTTTATGAAATGACGGGAAGGGAACGTTAAATTCAAATTCCCTTATTTGCGTAATAATTTACTCCAAGTGTTTTGATCTTTTCAATTCGGGTCAAATTAGTGTTAGAGTAATAAAAACTCAAGTGTAGGGATGTGCCTATAAATCCCTATCATTTTGATTCTATCGTAGAGGATGGTAGAGTAAAAGTGTATGAAAAAAAAAATTTGAAAAAAATAGAAAAAAAAGAAAAGAAAAAAAATAGAGTGTTAAAAAAAGATTTTGTTTCAATTTATATAGAATTTAGAGTGTCGAGTCTTGGCTTAGCAACACCATTCTTCGCATGATTGTAACATAAAGATTTTTGACTTGCCACCACTAAATCGCCTATCCCACCAAACCCTTTGTTTCCCTACCATAAGCCTAACGTTACAACCCTTTAAAAGAACTCTTGGATAGTCTTTCCTAGGTGCTTACGCTAAAGCGATGGAGGTTTGATCTAGTCTCAAGCCTATGGTAATCTATGTACTAGGACCGGTTAATGAGTGTCTATCTTCCATTTCTAACTTGTTATATTTCATATACACCCGAGAGATGTGAGTATCCAAACACCCCATGTGAGGTGCTAGTATGTAATTTCTGTGCTTGTTATTACTTTTGCGGGGCTTATATGTGTTGTGAATCATTCTAAACTAATGCTTCATGACCCCTAACTTATAAATCAATTGGCTAAAAGCACATTTGCTTGAGGACAAGCAAATACCAAGTGTAGGGATATTTGATAAGGATTTAAAAGGTACCTTTTTGAGGGTCATTTAAGCTCTTAATTGATCACTTTGTATCCGTTATTACTTAATTTCGTTCCTTTTCACTTTTTAGGTCTCTTGAAGGCAAATCTTTGGAATGACACTTATTCGGACGAAAAGGCGTGAATATCTGAAGAAAATGGCCAAAGTCAAGAATCGAGACACTCAAGTCACTGGAATTGAAAGGGATGGCATCGGGGCTTAAATGCGACGCCGTAGCGACACATATTGAGACGACTCAAGAGCCAAATTGCTTATTTACAAGTGACGGCATCGGGTTTAAAAGAGTAGGGCGTCGCAACTCGGGCGGCCTAGATTTGGATCGAACGGTCGCCGTCGAGATTGGCGACGGCGTCACGAGCATAAGGTGACGCGTCACGGAGTTGACGTGGCCAAGACGAAATCCTAATAGCGGCGACCCGACGGTGTCACAATTAAAGAGTGCGCTTATCGCATTTTGTAACACAATATATAGAATCCGATTTTTCGCTTTTAGAGAGGTAGTTTTGTGGAGTAAAACCTAAACCGAACCAAGGTCTGTCTTGTACAGTATCTTAGGGTTCCATACCCTATTTTACAAAAAGATAAGTGTTTTACTTCATTGATTTAATCATGTCTTCAATTGGTTATGTGTATGCTTGCATGTTTTCCACGTCCGACTAATTTACTTGTGTGTTTGCTTAGATAATATGAAACCTAGTTATTGAATATTGATTGGTTGTCTCTTATCTTAGTTGTGATTGACCTAGTATTGCGGTAGGTCATTCGTTGTGCTATTAATGCTTGATTAATCTTTGTTGAACCTTAGCTTATAGTTACTAGTAGAATTGTAGGCTAGATATCCAAAGATAACCTTAGTGTTAAGTTTATGAATCCTAGAGATTTTGTAGTCATTAAACTTTGGTAGCTTCAAAGAGTTAGGATAACGCATACCCTACGACCTTAGAAACACAACGCGTTAAGAATAAGGACGAATAATTCAACCATCAATAGGAGATAACTAGGGTAATAATATCTAAGTAAACACATTTTAATCATCATAAGAGCACACAACAATAGACATAGACTACACTCACATTAGTTTAGATAATTAGATAATTAGAATAGTAGAGTAATCGGTAGAAATACCAACCCCAAATCCAAACCCCGAGATTCATACCTTTCCATTTTCTAAAAACATAAAAAGATAAAAATAATCTTCCTCAACCCCAACCTTAGCGTAGTAATTTCTCACTAGCATTCCTATTCCCCAGAGAATGATATCAATTCCCGAGGCTTACCCTAATACTACACTACAACAATTAGGTTCACCGCCTAGGGTGTTGAAAACTTGCTCGACGAAAGGAAGTTCCTTTGACCCGAACGCGCCTTGTACGCGTATCAATGCCACCTTCGAGAAGTCAGTATCCTTCATAAGTCCATTGTTCCCGGTCCCTAAGCCAAGTCATTAAGTACCGCTACATGCTAGATTTATAATAGTGAGTGCCCGGCGTTAGCAAATTAAACACTCATCCCTAATTCTTAAGTTCATCCAAACGGTAGGTGATCGAGTTGGTCAAATCGCACAAGTAGAAAAAGGTCGTCAGTTGGTCATATCTTACCCTTCCCGTCTCAGTCTACTCACTTAGGGTCAGTTGGTCATATCTCTTAAGCAACTAGCCTCTACCGCCATATAAAACTACTGAAACAAGGGTAGCTACCAATAAACTATGCATGCATACACTTAGAAATAGTTATACGGAAGTAATGTAAACGCAAACAAAACAATTAAGGAATAATAACTAGGCCAACACCAAGAGGTGCTTAGCCGCTCATATTAACCATACAAATCAATTCAATATTCAAGGTTATGAAATACATGAATCGAAAGTAAAGAAAAGATAAAATGCTAATGCTTATCGTAGGGAGTGATTTCTCCCTTGAGAGACACCAGTATGCTCCTCTAGACCGCCTTTGGCTTCTTCCCACGTTCTTTGGTTGTGTGTGTGAAATGGGATGCTTTGAAATGCCGGAAATCGTGGGGTATTTATAGGTCGATATGGGTTACTGGTAACTAATATAAGAGTTCTGTGATAATCTTCAATTCCTTCGTAATTTCCACTAGATCTGCTGGTTATGGCATAACCTTATGAGTTACGCCGTATCTTCAATATTACTTGGTTACGCCCGTAGTTGGTGAAATAGTTACGGCGTAGTTATCGCGTGGAACCTCATTTGACCTAATATAGTTACGTCGTAGTCTTTAGGGAGACGTTCGTAATCTTCTAATTAGTTGGCTTTCTGAGTCACGCTTTAGTTACGGCGTAATGTGAGAGATGAGCTACGCCGTAACTTCTTCAAAGTCAGCATACTATGATAAATCTTTGATATTTCTCCAATTCCGCGTCTCTTTAGCTCCAATGCTAGTAATTTACCTGAAAGTGGAAAACTGTTAGGATTTAGTAAATCCAGTTATTAAAGTGTCGGTCACCTCAAGTATATGTAATCGTTAGAAAGCTCGTAGTCGTAGTTATTTAATGTTAAGTAGTATTTAGTTAAGTAACACCGTGGAGGACTGACGGTCTTTACCCACCGTATGCCCGATCCACGGCCGTAGGTGGCGTTTATGTAAGACTATAAATACCTCTACCTCCCAAGGTAGAGTGTTGGAGCTCATAATAACATTTTACTTTCTCTCACTAAGTTCCCAAACCTCTAACTCTTTCTCTCTCTAAAACCTAATATTATACGCCTCATATTGATCATGGTTTGATGTATTTGTGAAATCCATTATGTTACAAATGGTATCAGAGCCAGGTTATGATGTTCATGATTGAATTGAGCATTGTACCTGAAAAAGAATGAGGACACTTTGCACTAGAAGCACATGTAGTATTGCAAATAGATGAGTTAGTGACATGAGTAACCGCACTATTGGATGTTGCACATTTTGATCTAGGAGTGTCATTAATAGAAATCCCTTTAGGTTCAATATTCTTGAAGATTTTTCCTGTGGGCATCCACTTAAGGAAAGATATAGGTGTGTAAGTCCGTTTGGATCCTGAAAACTTAAATAATCTACCAGTGGGAATCCATTTGAAGCAACTGCTAGTAGATTTGGATGAAGCCACTTCCCTATTTTGAATATTGGTCCTTTTGTAATTAGTTTGTTTCTTAGGGGATTGATCAGCCATTTGATGCTTCTTATAAGAACTAGATGAACTCCTAATATTCTTGTTCTTAGGGCTACGAACATTGACCTGAGGATTGTTATTCATCAGATCAGACTGAATTAGTGAAGTGACTGGTTTTGTCAAAACTATATTCTCATCAACTTGGGAGGCAAGCTTAGATTTTGATGGTTTAAATCTTCGCTTTAAAATCATCACGCTTAACTACAAAGACGCTCGAGTTGTTCAAGACAATTGGCTTTCCCAAGGTCTATGGTTTTGCAAACTTAGTGTTCACCCTATTTCCAATATATTTCCTAAGCTCATTTTTTAAGGCAACTATGGTGAAGCTCTTATCTTGAATTTGGGCTTTGAGGGCATCAATGTCTGCCAACAAGGAGTTAGTTTGCTCAATTAGATTTGAATTGTTTTCTAATAAGTTTTTTCTCAAAGACTCATTTTCCCTTAAAAGGTTGGTCACACATAGAGCCAATTCATCATTCCTAGATTTAAGCGAATCATTCACCTCATAGTTAGACTTGTTCATCCCTAAATTACAACTCTTGTGTAGATTTGAGAGTTGCAATTTCAGATTACAAATGGTTGAATCCTTGTCCTGAACTGGGTTTTAATCGGTTAATTTCAAAAATTCTCGAAATTCAGGAATTCTGATTTATGCAAGGTTTTGTAGCAAGAAAACTTTCTTCTCTTTGTTGTATTGCAATTTCTATGGAAATACAATGTTTTTCAAGAGTTGAATATTTGTTTGAAAGTTCATCAAAACCCTTTTTCAACCATTTCATTTGTTTTAAAGATTTGATTCGAGCTCAACCAAGAAACATTTATCAATGTCATGTTGAAATATGATCATATTGATCGGTACATTAGCGTATGCATTATGTTGATCGCTTAAGGGTACCTCATCACATGACCCTTGCTCATTTGTTGGTGTGACATCTCGCATTCAAATCATGCATAACAGAGTTCTTGAAATGCGAGCTATTTCTAGCATATCTGACTATGAGCCTCTGTATTCAGTACAACCTATTTCATCGTCCTTTGTTGCATCTGATATTCTGCATTCAGCATCATCCGTCCGTTCAACTGATCCATTACCCGACATATCACAACATTAACTTAATTTATCTTGACACCCATTCAAAGCATTCAAATTTTCATTCTCTTGAGCAGCTTCCTTAATGTACTTTTCCACATTATCCATAAGTTGAATAAATGTGTTAATGAACTCATGAATTTCCATTCCATATGTTTCTTGAAGGAAATTCCAGTAACGTGTTGATCAAGTCTCGGAATATTACCCATTGATAAATGGCTGAAATTGGTTGTAGATAACCTGAAGTGCAACATTGGAATAATCCATTAATACCTTCCTTTTGGTAATTTGACGCTTTAGTTGTTCTAAGTTCAGCAACAAGGTTCTTGTAAATGTAGGTAAGTCCTGGCGGAAGAGAGCACTGAATGTTCGATCCCCAGTTGTGGATAACAGTTGCATGAGGTGCAGATGAAGTAATTGATAAGGCTCAATGTTGCATTCCATTTGCTTTGCATCATGTATCATAAACAGGTGTGATTCTTTGATATCCGACTAAGAATGTGAAGTGTTTTGATCATAATCTGCTGAATCAATCATGGTTAAACATTCTGAGTAGCAAACTGTTTCTTTGTTCTGTGAGGTATCATAGAGTTCAAGCACTTTGGAGATTAAAGGGTCACTGATGTAAGACATTGTGTTGATGGATATTAGGCACAAGTTGCTTGCATTAATTCACCAAATCGCTAACTATCTTGCGACAAGTCGCTACTTACCCAAGTCGCTAGGTACTCAAGTTGCAATAAACCTTAGAAACAAGTCGCTAAGACACCAAGTCGCTAAGTAGCAACTCGCTAAATCCTCAAGTCATTGTGAATCAAGTCGCTAAGCACAAGTCGCTAAGACCCAAGTAGTGAACACAAGTCACTAAAGCACTAAATCGCTAGCGCATAAGTCGCTAAAGAGCAACTCGCTAAGTATCCAAGTCGCTAAGGATCAACTCGCTAAGAACAATTAGGACAAATCGCTAGAAATAATAGAGACAAGTCGCCACGCCAACCAAGTCGCTGGCAGTGGAACCTCCACTACGTTGTCTTGTTTGTCGGCTTGTCTCAATAGACAAGTCGCTAGGCTCAAGTCGCTACTCCTCAACTACAAGTCGGAAATTAACACAAACAAGTCGCCACGAGGAAACATATCCGAGAGCCAAGTCGCTAGGAAGAAAACCTTAAACACAACCCTTTTCAATCCAAAACAAGCTCTACCACGTTGATTCAAGCTTTCCAAATCAAAACCCAAGCACTAACAATGATTTTGATGATTTTTTTTTTATTTTATTTATTTTTTAATTCAAGTGAAAACTAATTTGTACACTGATTCATGAGAACGAGTCCTGATTCAAGTCGAACAGGAGTCAAAGTACGAGGTACATCAATTCTGACAAGCTACAATTCCTGAGTGAGCAATCTTCATTTCTGATGGAAACCAGGTCACACTACTGGTTCAATTCATATGCTACTGGTAGTTACTAAGGTAACACTAGTATTGAAGACAAGACATCATGGACCTAGTGATGCACTGCACTTATCTTCCCAAGCCACTCAAGTTTCTCTTAAAAGGGACTTGTTTCATTTTCACGGGGAACCTACATAATCTATCGACTTTCTCTAAGAGATTTTATTATCTATAACCCGTTTTTAAAGAAAGAACAGAGCCATGCTTTATCTCATTTTTTAAATCTCATGCTCTGATTCTAAAAACAAATATTTTTTATCTTTTTGAAAACTGATAAAATTAACTCGGTCTCAATTTTTTTGAAAATCATCTGATCTTAACATTTGTCAAAATATCTATCTCTCAATCAACAACTTATGTCATTGATTGAGGGGGAGAATGATTTCATATCTAAATCAAAAGGTTAGTTGTCATACAATTGGTTCAGACCAAGGTTTATGTCATATTTTCAAAAGATACTCAAGCATGTTTTTGGTGTTTAAAGTCTCAGCTTTGATTCTTATCGGTTAAACATTTTCATAAACAAATCAAAATTCTTCTCAAAAGCTTTCAAAATCAATTTAAATCTACAAGAGATCACAAATCTCAAATGATTTGAAAATTGTGATCGGGGGAGAATTTGTGATTTAAATTGGATTTAAACTGATAATTTGATAAATGGTTTTATGATGATTTACAAGCTTTCCTCCCCACATGTGCCAAATGATTTCAAATTTTCCATGCACATGTTGAGGGGGAGCATCTATTTCAAACCAAAAAGGATTGAAACATGATTGATTTGTTTCAATGTGCAGGTTTTCCCTAATATGTGCAAAACACTTTCAAATTTCTATGCACATATTGAGGGGGAGCAACTTTTTGAAAACCACATCCTTCCCAAAATTATCCTTAACAAAGTATGAAAATACTAATTTTGATCGTGAAAGTGATGTTGATATCTTTAGAAAAAGTAATCAAAGAAGTGAATCCTTCCTCCGCCTCCGTGTGCCAAAACGATTTCAAATACATGATGCACATGCCGAGAGGGAGCTCTTTTTCTAAAATATTAAAAACAATTCGGTACAAAATGCTTTGATAATATATCACAAGTATCCGGATTGATTTTCAAATGGTTTTCAATTCGTTCAATGGCGAGATGAAAAATACCAAATAGACCGACCAAATTTACTTTATGTATGGTGATATAAGGATGGTTAGGTTAGGTATTCGTTCCCACGATCCCGCCAGAGTCGGAGGGATCTACCCGAGGACAATCCACTAGATAGTGTAGAGTCCTTAGGTATGATGAAAAAAGGAGAAAAGTGAGATATGGGAAGAGTGAGGATCGAGATAGAGCTAGAACTGGAATAAACCCAACAAGGTTCTAGTTATGAAGTCTCGGTAAGCAATTGAAGGGGTTGAAGAATGAAAAGATGTGAATGAGAAAGGGTGAAAATAAATAGCCCTCCATTAATTCAACCTTAGGCGTAAAACCGGGTTCAATTCATATGCTACGGTGGTTACTAAGGTAACACTTGGTATTGAAGACAAGACATCATGGACCCAAATGATGCATGCACTTATCTTCCCAAGCCACTCAAGTTTCTCTTAAAGGGACTTGTTTCATTTTCACGGGAACCTACATAATCTATCGACTTTCTCTTAGAGATTGTTGATATTGAAGAAGGAGACCCTCTCCCTGGTCTCCGGCATAGGAACCAAATGTGCACAATTGAGTCTAGAGCCATGAGATCATCAATAAATCTCTTTAGGACACTATCAATGAAGACTCTCTGTTTCACACAATGTGGAAAGAGAGATTATATTTTAAGAGTCCTACGCATTATCCTTGTGGTATTGCCAGAACATCTGAGTGATATGTAAACATATTCACAATGACGATGGAAAACCTTCTAGAGCCAACATCAAACAAGCTCTTGGTGGGTGGCATGGGATCTATCCAATAGATCAACCATGTGACAACCGAGCAGAAACAATGGGGCGATTCAAAATTATGAATCAATCTGGTTCAAGGTTATGGATTGACGGATACCTTTGAAAAACCGGTCGTTGTGCTTAAAATTATTTTCTTTAGCACATCGATCGGTATTAATATTTCAAATATAAAAGGTGTTTATGATTGATAATTGATTTTTCTTAAAACCTTCGTTGTATTGCAAAACAATTTATTAAGAAATACTCGATTGTTTTCAAATCTCTTTTCATCAATCGGTGAATATGAAATTATTTGGTTCACTCACTCCGTGTTGTCTTCTTTGAGACGTTCCGGTCGAGAACGACTTGAACAGTGAGAAACCCCGTCAAGCGATTCTTGAATTATACACGAACACATGCAAGACTTGTAATCGATCAACGGGAACCGTGGGCGTGTACCTCAATTCAACGAAGTGATCAAAGACACTTTCATGCGCTTTATTGCTAGCTGTTGTATGCAGTACGCTGACGTGTGCGGTGATCGAATGGAGAGGTCAATCCATAGCCTCATGCTCACACAACACATTCACTTCTAAAGAAATCATGATAAATGCATCAACGACTGATATTATCACTCCATGCTTCGCTACTTCTAGCGAATATCATGAATCAACTAAAGCTTCCGCTACTACGATGAAAAGATTTCATGTTCCGAATGTGAGCATGTCGGTCCAAAAGTCACAACTTCACATAGTGTCAACATCACAATGGAAGAGTCGAGATTTATGGTAGTCGATGATCTCAATCTTGGCTCAAAACTCATTATCACGTGAATCGCTTAATGACCTCCACTTGGATTAACCAAACATGCAATAATGAAAAATCAAAGACTACAGACTCTGAGCAAAGAACATTAACAAGAATCCAAGAACAATCTTAATGTAATATCGGTTTGTATTCAAAGTAATTTGAGGTGACCTCCCATGGGGAAGATTGTTAGGATTTAGTAAATCCAATTATTAAAGTGTCGGTCACCTCAAGTATATGTAATCGTTAGAAAGCTTGTAGTCGTAGTTACTTAATGTTAAGTAGTATTTAGTTAAGTAACACCGTGGAGGACTGGACGGTCTTTACCACTGTATGCCCGATCTACCCGTAGATGGCGTTTTATAAGACTATAATACCCTCTACCTCCCAAGGTGAGGGTTGGAGCTCATAATAACATTTTCACTTTCTCTCACTAAGTTCTCAAACCTCTAACTCTTTCTCTCTCTTAAACCTAATATTATACGCCTCATATTGATCATGGTTTGATGTATTTGTGAAATCCATTATGTTACAAAAATAATGGAAAACAAGCGTAAATCCATAGAAATGATATAAATTACAAGCATTATCGGGGGAAATTGACACTTAATATTCAGGACTATTTGATGTTATCAAATATCCCCCCACTTGAACTCTACTTGCTCTCAATTAGACCTTATTAGAAAGATTCCTAAAAAGATATCTGATGAGTGTCTAAATACTCATCATTTTTGTACCATCTAGACTCCAAAAACATCTGAAAACACTCAGAAATGCATCAAAATGATAAAAATATCACAAACAAGTGTTTTATGTGTTTTAAATGCAAAATATCAAAATCGGTGAAAAATGTATCAAGTTTGCATAATTGGCGCTTTAGTCCCCAAGTTTAAAAAGTTGTCAAAAACAGGTCCTGGTATATCAAAATAAAGAAAATATCATTTTAAGTCCTTAGGGATTCATAAAGTTGTCAAAACAAGCCCTTGAAATCAAAATTGCAAAATAACAACTTTAGTCCCTCAAGTTTTGAAAATGACAAAAATGGTCCTTGGACATTTAAAAATGGAAAATAATCATCATTGGTCCTTGTACTATTCAAGATTGGCAGTTTTGGTCCTTTTGTTAACTCTTGGAGAATTGCAGGATTGGTCCCTCAAGTTTGGCAGATTTACACAAATGGTCCTTGTATTAAACAAAACCCAATTGACCCCTTTTTGTATTTAGAACCCTATCAAAACCAAAAAGACCCCTGCCATGCCCTGTGACCCCCCATTTTGGACCCCCTGTCTATAATATCCCAAAGTCAAAAATAGTCAACGCGCCAAAACCACCATCCCTGTTCATCTTCCTCTTCCCCGCCTGAAATCCAAAACCAGTGCATGTTTCCACCTTTCCACCTCACCCTAACACCTGTTACCAACTCTTTTCCACCTCCACAAACACCCAAACTTCTTTAATTGCTAAAACCTAACCGTTCCAGTCAAAATGACTTTTTGGCGCCAAATTTAACAAATGGCGTAATTGATGATCTGGTTTAATCCAACGGTTCAAGATTGGTGGGATTTGTTCAGAAGTCGACACAAGACTGGAAAAGCTCAATAAATACAAGTTGGGTGCAATGTATCAAAATATCTAGTGTAATCTTTAATTTTCTAAGTCGTTTAGCTAACATTTAAATTCCAAAGTAAGTTTTAACTTTCAAGCTCAGATTTCAAGTATTTAGTGTACAATAACTCTTTTCAATCATCAATTTCGGTTTTAATACAAGTTTCAAGTTTATGCAAAATCTCCATGTGCAAAAATTCTCATGAATGTTCAAATGTTGTTTGTAACCTTTGTCAAGGACTGAAATAGATCACATAAGCTCCTAAATAGCTTATTAAAGCTATTAGAAACTTTTAAAAGCGGTTTAGAAGTAAAAGCAGAAAAATCATAAAAATACTAAAAATTAGTTAAAATAAAAACAATGGAGATGGTGATCGGAGGTTGAAGAAGGGTAATGTTTGGATTATCTTTGGTTTAGTGCTTCGGGAAGCTATAGGATCTTTCTCAATCCTTGGTTCTCGGTTTTCCATTGAAATCAAACTTGTAAGCCTTTTGCTCAATATTGGCATATCAACGTTAAAGTCCTTATTAATCGCTTATTTCGTGTTTTTAAGCTTATTTAGTGTACATTAGTTAGATTCTAGTTTAATATTACATGCTTGTTCTTTTAATTTATAATTGTTAAAATTTTTAGTTTGACAAGAAATTAGTATAATCACCATGTGTCGGTTTATGTTGCTATAGTTGTTGTTAAATGCTTATTTAGTATCATTAAGTGATAATATTAAGCCTATAATCAATTACATGGTCTAAATCATCTTTTGCCTTGAAAATTCCAAATCGGTCTTAAAAGTAATGTTTGGATTTACTAGTTTAACTGTTTTTAAGAGTGTTTGTGTTATTGCTTTTGGTTGTTACATGCTACACTTGGTCTAAATAACTCATCTAAGCCAAGAAACACGGTCCTTGTTTAAGCAAAAGTCAAAATTCCATTTGATCACATCTTTCTTATTAACTGTTGGATTTTAATGATTCATGGTCATGATTTTGTGTTCATAAGTTGTTAAAATTGCTCGAGATCAGGTCTTAGTTCACCTTATAACAACATAATCAGTTAATAGAATCAGTTTAAATTTCATTTTAGTCAACTTAGATAGTTTTTATAAAAGTCAAAATTTCAATTTGGTCGATTTTGAATAAAATGAATAATTTTATATAGGACTCAATATTAGGATTTAGCCCATCAGCTTTTGGGATATTAATATTTTGTTGCTTATCTAAATTATAAAAATACTAGTTTATACCTACTTAGCTTATAAAGTGCTTAATTTTCACTTGTTTTGAACCCCTTGTCAAAAAGAGTGCTCTATGCAGTTGTGGTACCCATTTCACAAGCTTTCAGAGAGCTTATTAACTAGCTTAAGCTTGTGTAATTAGCTTTTGAGAAGCTCACCTAGCTATCTCTTTAATCCAATTATTAGTTTTCCATTTTCACTTATTAGATAAGCTTGCAATTGCTTTTAGTTTTGTCCAAATCATTTAAGTGCACTAGTTAGTCAGTGTTTTCCAGTTTTTCAAAAGCTTTTCACAAGCTCATTAGAGTAAACCAATCTTTGTACATTAGCTTTTTGGATAGCTTAACTGGTCAACTTATTAGTCTCAGTGTTCTATTTCAATTCCTAGCTTATCTTAGTGCTTAAAAAGTAGCTTAAAGGTGCCTAGTAACTAATCAGTGTCCTGTGCAAACAGTTATACTTAGTGCTTATTTAAGATTTTGTTTAGTGCTTATTTACAATTCATTGTGCTTATTCAGTTATAAAACTAGCTTATGAACAGTGATATAGCTTATTTCTTATTAGCTTTTGCTTATTTCATCAGCTTATTAAGCCACTTGGCTAAAATCTTGTGCTTAAATCCATTTTCTAGCTCATCTTGTTAAGATAATAAGCTCAAAAGCCGAGCTTATTAGTCATTTTCATAAAAGTTGTAGTTGTGAAAAGTGCTTATTTTTAGTAGCTTAACAAGTTTGTAAAGAAAATCAAAAAATAAAATAGTTGCAAAAGTCATTCTTTGGGATTCGAACCTCGCCACCCACTTGACACACCCACACACATACCATCTCGCCCTAGGGTCTTTTTCGTTTTCCTTTGCACTATTAAATACATAAGCCTTCTTGTCCATTTAAGCTTATACGAGCTATTTAGCTTATTTCTAGCTTATTTATAATAGCTTTTTCAACTTTTGTATTTTTCATAGATTTGTATTAGTATAAAGTATTTTATAAAAAGTTTGATTTTTCTCAATAGTTTTAATATTTTTAAACATTTAATTAGTGTAAAAACTTATTTAATTCATAATAAAAATATAAAAGTCAAAAAATATAAATCTTTTTCTAAAATTTTCTTTTATCATATAGCACGTAATAAAATTGTTTTTACATTCAGAGGACTTTTATTTCATAAATTTTACGTTTTGCTTGCGCTCGCGTAATTTTTATAAATAACTTACGTTTTCATTTTAAGTTACGTTTTTAGATAATTTAAGTTTACGTTTTAGTTAAAATAGTATATCTAAGTTATTTTGTTTTATAAAATCACAAAAACATCATTGTAAAAATAGTGATAGCATTTATTTAATATATTTTAGCTTTTAATTTTCTTTAATTTGCATTTAAGCCCTGTAATTTACAAACTTTTCTTTAGGTATAATTATCCATCAAAATCCTCATCGATCACTATCCTTAGTGATTATTCGACATCCGTCTGTGTTAAACACCAATTCATCCTCCGTGGGACTTAACGACCGAGAATCCACTATATTCCCTCGATCTAAATTGCATTTGGTTTCGGCGCTTTAAGTTTATTACGGTTAGCCATTCACAAGTGGCTAGCTTGTGTGATTAAACTTGACCGTTTGGGAGCCAATCAAATTTTGGCGTCCTCCATCCGAACCACAAGTCTTAAGAATGAGATAATGAAATTTTCTCGTAGATTTGATGAATCATTCGGGAGGCATGGGATCGTTATAAAGAGTTGCCATAAGTGTCCACATCATGGTTTTACCGAGTTAATGCAAATGGATACTTTCTATAATGGTCGAGACAAGCCGACCAAGACTCTTTGAATGCCTCATGGAGGTAATTTCTGAGCAAGACCACAAAGAAGCCTTGCAAATCATTGAAAACAAGTCCAGTGCATCCTTTCCGCACAAAGACATATCGCACTCGGTCTAATCTTTGGACCTTCTACTTCGTCTCCCGTGAGTACATCTAGCACCCGATGCTAAGATTGATAAACTCACGGATATTGTTCGAGCTTTGGTTCTTGCTAACCAAAGAAAGTCACTTTCACTCAGACACCATCACATGGTGAAGTGAAGAAAGTTGAAGTTTGTGTTACTTGTGGTGGTCCTCATGCATACTACAACTGATCGCCACCGATGGTAGTCCGTTTGAAGCCAATGCTATAGCCGGTATTTCACATCGTGGAGGTAATCAATACCGTCCTCAAATGAACCAAATTACCGTGCTAATACTTATCGTGCACCACCCGGTTTTAACCGTAATCCTAACAGGAATCGAGAACCACCTAGAATGAACCAAGGTTATCAAAACCAAGGTAATTTCTATCCTGGACCCAATCAAGGTTTCCAACATCAAGGAACCTTAATCAAAACAATTTCAATCGAGGGAATCAATTTCAAGGAAATGTGAATCCTAATCAAGGAATTTTCAACAACAAGGTCATAATCAAAACATCCGACCTCAAAATTTCCTCCACATCCTCCAGTACCATCATCCGATGAGTTATTGAAGCAGTTCATGAAATCCCAAGATGAAATGAGCAGGGTTGTTGGTCGATCGGATCGGCGATCTCAAGAAGTCTTTAAATGATCAACCCTCGGGCTCGTGAAAACTTCCGAGCAACACGATCGCTAACCCGAGGGGCGATGCAAAGGCGATCACAACCAAGTGGTGTTTCATATAATGGACCCGCTATTCCTACTACCTCTTCTTCTTCTCTCCCGAAGGTAGTGGAAAGTGAACACTGAGGCGACAAAGGACAAGGAACTTCGATTAATAACGGAGGAACCAATGATGTCCATCCTCGAGTTGTCCGAAACCCAAGTCTAATCCAGAGTTGTTTTTGAACCACAGCAGCTCCCGCTGAAAACCGTAAATCCAAATCTTCTATTCCTTACCCATCACGTTTGAATGAGCAAAAGCT
>CM040246.1:169968880-170002230 GCA_022545495.1 Chrysanthemum lavandulifolium
GGCTCTTGGTAAAGATATCTCAAATCCGTTTATGGCTTGCAATTTGCCTAAAATTGTATGGTGTTCAACTCACCATATCTTTAAACTAGTGAAAGTTGACTAGCCCGCAAGTTTATGGCTTGTGGTAAAGGCGATTGAAAATCCATAATTGGTAATCGACTCACCAAAGATAATATTGATAATTTATCTAAGAGTTGGCTAGTCGGAAGGGTACGGCACGGTAAAGACAAAGTCAAATCCGTTGAAAGTCGGTGGTTTGCTCAAAATCACATGGTTATCGATGTACCATGGTTCTTACTTGAACTGAAACAATTGGCTACTCGAGTAATGGCTTTTGGTAAAGAGTTTAAAATCCATTATGTTTTCTCAAATCATTGCTAGGGACTAGCAATATCTTAGTGTGGGGGATTGATGAGTGTCTAAATACTCATCATTTTATCTTGTTAGATGCCAAAACATCCGAAAACACTCGAAACACATCAAAATGATAAAAATATCACAAACAAGTGTTTTATATGTTTTAAATGCAAAACATCAAAATCTGGTGAAAAAGCATTATCAAGTTTGCATAATTGGCGCTTTAGTCCCCAAGTTTGAAAAATTGTCAAAATCGGTCCACGGTAATTCAAAACTTGTAAAATATCATTTTAGGTCCTTGAGATTCAAAAGTTGTCAAAATAAACCCTTTAAAGTTTAAAATCACAAATGACAACTTTGGTCCCTGAATCTTTGAAAATTGTCAAAATAGTCCTTGGTTAATTTAAAAATGAAAATTATCAAGTTTTAACCTTGTTCTATTTATAAATGGCAAAATGGTCCTTATGAATAACTTTGGAGAAAATTACAACTTTGGTCCTTGGGTTTGAAAATTAACATAAAAGGCCCTTGGATTTTCAAAATGGAAATTTTCAAATATGGTCCTTGTTCTATTATCACTTAGCGTGTTTAGTCCTTATGAGAGCTTGGGAAAAGGTTCAAGTTCAGCCCTTCATCTTTGGCTAAATTGCAAATATGGTCCTTGTTGTTTATCTTAAACCAAACGGACCCTTTATTGTTAATAAGCCCAAATCCAATCCAGAAACATGACCCGGCCCATATTTTAAATTCAAAAAAAAAACCGCGGTCACTGTAGACCGTCTCTCCCAAAGCTGTTTCATCAAAACCAGTGGTATTTACCACTTGATTTCCAATCCAGCTCACCCCAAACACCTTTCCACCTCTTCCCTTCCACCTCTACACCAATCCAAAAGCCATTAATTGAAAACACGCCTTTGAAAAATGGCGCCAAAAGTGACATTTGGCAAATATGATTATCGGCTAATTTCAAGGGTCAAGATGTGGTGGGATATCTTCGAGGTCGACAAGTGAAGTCGAGGTCAATAAATATCAAGGATTGTGCGTGGATTTAGATATCTAGAGTAATTTTTATTTGTTAATGTCGTTTTAGCTTAATCTTAAAATTCGATGTTGTAAAAACTTCAAGCTTTGTAATTTATGTTTTTAAGTTGAGATAAAACTTTTGTAAGCAATCAATTTCGGTTTCAAGCTTTATATCAAGTTTTGCATTTTCTTATTATTCAAAAATTTCAATATGTTGAAATGATGTTAAGTTGTTAATTTGGATGAGAAACTCATATAAGCTCCATATAAAGCTTATACAAGCTTTTAGATACTCTTTAAATCGGTTTATTAGCAAAAATCAAAATTCATAAAATATCAAATAAATAGCTAAAAATTAAAATCATGTTACAAGGTTCAAAAGGATGGGCGGGATATATAATGGATGGTCTTGGGTGTAGTGCTTATTGGTAAGCTATAGGAGTTGTTACTTGGCCCTAAATCTCGGTCTTGTGCATTGAAGCCACTTGTAAGCCTTTTACCCATTTTGGAATTTAGCTGTAAAACAGCAGTTATAAGCTCTAATCTTTGTGTTTCCATGATCATTAGTTATAATTAAGTCTAATTAAGCTTTAAAACCAGAGTTTGTTATTCTAAATCAGAAGTTATTAAAAATTTCATTTTCACAGTTAATTTTGCATAGTTGTAATTTCTCAATATTATGTTGTTAGTGATATGGTTTAGTGCTTATTCAGTCTTAATAAGTGATAATATCAACTTTAAAATCATGTTCATGGTCTGAATCTTGGTTACTCTTTGAAAAACTCAAAATCTGTCATTATAAAGGTTGTTTGGTTTTACTCATTTCAACAGATTAAAGGTTGTGCGATCTGTGTTCTTGGTTGTTATCGGTCTCACTAGGTCTAAATATCTCGGATAACCAAAGAAAACTAGTTCTCATTTGTGAAAAGTCAAAATCACTTGTAATCTCATCTTACCTTATAACTGTGAGATTTAAAGTGAAACTCATCTTAGCAGTTCATAACTTGTTACTTTAGCTTTATACATCCTTATTATAGCTTAACTTAACATAATCGGTGAGTAGCATTAATTCAAAACTCACAAAAGTCAACTGTTTAGTTTTCAATAAAAGTCAAATTTTCGGTATTAGCGGTTTAGATAATTTAGAATAACTTATATAGGACTTAATATTGAGTTTCATGACTTGAGCTTTTGGAATATAAAAATCTAGTTGCTCATCTCTAACCTAGTGTATTTTGTATTTTCTCAATAGCTTGTTTACTAGCTTAACTTTTAGCTTATTTCAAGTGCCATTTTCAAAAAGTGCCTCGCATCAAGGAATTTGTATTAATGCTCTTTTCATAGGTTTGTAGAGAGCTCAATTGTTGGTCAAAACTTGTGATATTTGGTTCTTTGGAAAGCCAATCAAGCCTTCTAGAGGTCCCAAGTTTACATCTTCATTTTCTAGCTTGTTTACCTAGCCTGCATAAGCTTATCATTTTGTACCAAAAACTCAGCATTCACTGAGTTTTACTCAGTGAATTGACAGGTTTTGAAAAATCTTCTCCCAAGCTCATAAGAGCTTATGAAGGTCTGAGTTTTGGTTTATACACTCTCAATCAGGTCTTATACAAGTTCCAATCATTATTTTCACTTTTAGCTTATTGAGTGACACGTGCATCGACTTAAAGTAGCATACCAATTCATTTTGCTTATTCAAGCTCAAAACTCAAATCATGTTAAACTTGTAATCAGAGGTTCAAGTTTGTTGTTTTTAGTTGAAATTGAGTTGTTTTAGCTTAATATAGCTTCGTATCAAGTTGGTAGCTTTTGGTTATCATTTTGCTTTTCTAGTGCTTATTAATAAGCGGTTTACATAGCGATAGCTTATTTCTCTAAACAAGCTCATGTTTTTCTATTTTCATAGATTCAGATATTAAAATAGACTTTTCCTGAAATTTTCAGATTTTCCAAGTTGTTTTGCTATTTTCTTAATTTAAATTAGTTTTTAGGTATTTTTAAATAGCTTTTAATACAAATAAATTATAAAAAGTAAAAAAAAATGATTTTTCAATTTTCTTAGGTTAAGATAAATATAAAAGTAGTAAAAAGTATTTTTCCATAATTTTCTTAGTTTAAAAAGTATTTTTTAGCATTTTAATTAGTTTTAAATAGTTTTAAATTAATAATAAATACATATAAAGTCTAAAAAATATATTTTTAGTTTTAAAATAAGTTTTATCATATTTTAGATTTTTCCAAGTTATAATTTCATTTTTCTAGGTTAATTTTGTATTTTCTTGTATTTTAGTGCATTTTAAATACTTAATAAATAGTTTTTAATTAATAATAATTAAATAAATAGTTGTAAAAATAATTTTATTTTTCTAATAATTTTCTTTTATTATTAGGATTCCAAAAGTATAATTTTTATCTTTTTAGGCCTTTTATTTCTTTAAAACTCACTTTTTATATTGTACGTAGACATAAGTTTATTTTAAACGTAAGTTTTAAGTTGTAGTTTTTAAACGTTCATCGCCTTTAAAAATAGTGATAGCGTTTATTTAATAGATTTTAACTTTTTAATCTTTTTAATTTGCATTTAAGTCATTTATTTGTTAATCTTTTCTTTTAGTATAATTTTCCATCGAAAACCCTACTTGATTGCTATCCTTAGTGATCATTCTAAAATTCGAGTTGTTTTAAACACCAATTCATCCTCCGTGGGACTTAACGACCGAGAATCCCTATATTCCTCCGATCTAAATTGCATTTGTGTTTGAGCAGTTTTTAAGTCTATTTGACTTGACTGTTTAGCACCAATCACTACGCTTAACATATGTTCTATGCCTAACTGTTTAAATGAGTATTCGTGATTAAATCTGTTATAGAATGAATGTATGCGTTAATATTGATGCTATGATGATGTTATTTCAGGTTTGCTACACGTAAAAATCAGAATCAAAGTTGTTAGACATCTACGCATAAGGATCACCTTAAGTGTAGCATGTTATGCGTAAGAGAAATCTTACGCGTGGCGTTCACGTGGGTTCTACATAAGGGACTACGCATATCACGTGAAGGATATGCGTAAGCGATGACCTCTACGCATAAGGTCTACTCTTGCGAGTAAGCCTTGCAGCGTAAGGTTTATCTGCGCCACTGCGTAAGCTCACGCATAAGGTCTTCTTTTCCTACGCGTAATATTTCTTCTGCGTAAGACAAGGTCTCACGCATAAGCTTGCTCCTTTACGCGTATAACTCCTGTTTACGCATAAGCTACCATTTCGCCTAAGCCTTGTTTAACCTTAATCATGAATTGTTCGCGTGCAAACTTGTAAATAAATAAATCATAACGTTCTGAAACCAATAATGTCACTAATAAGCTTAATCATTGGATATGTTGTGAAAAAATAAGTGATAACATAAACTTTAAAACTTAAAGTTAACTAACTCACGAAACTTATCACGACGTTATTGGACTATTGAACAAACAAGTGACTTTGGACTCGTAACAATCATCGACATAGCACATTTAATAATCAGACAATAAAACCATCTGTTGACTAACATCATGTCTTTCGATATGTTGGTTCTTTTGGCTAAATTTATTTCAGATCACGACATGGACGCTCAAATGAATGTGGATGCACCAAATTTTCTCACCATTGCTGATATCTTCCCAAATGGCTATCCGATGAAGATTGGAAAGAACAACCTTCTTGTTGACTTTGAAACCTACTTTCTTTCGAGTCTTCTTGCTTGATTCTTTGTGGATATTATTGATCCATAAAAACCGTCAAGTTTTCTCACGCAAGCAAGAAACTTAAAACAACTTAAGCACGGATGCAATGAAGATCCGAGGAGTACAATGTTTCCCGGTCGTTATGTCCCAATGAGCTATGCGATGATTTATCAAACGTTTAGTGATCGAGGAGTTTGAGCGGAAAAAGGATTTGGTTATGATTATGACTACGGAAAAGTTAACAAATTAAAGCGGCTTAAATGCAAATTAAAGGAAAGTTAAAAGATAAAATCTATTAAATAAACGCTATCACTATTTTTACAATGATGTTTTGTTTTTATGTTTTATAAAGCGAAATTAAAATCTACGTGACGTACAAATTAAAAGCGTGAAACTTACACAATATTAACCCTAAAAATATGAAAATGATATTTTTATAAACCTAATGATAAAAGAAACTTTTTAGAAAAAGAAAATTATTTTTATCACTAATTATCTAATTATTATTAATTAAAAACTATTTTTAAATATTTAATAATTACCTAAAATACAAGAAATTAGGAAACAAAGCTAGAAAAATAAAATTATGAAATGGAAAAGTCTAAAATATCAAACTAGAATTTTCAAAACTATTTTTGTATTTTTTTGATTATTTTTCTATTTTTTATGAATTTTAAACTATTAAAAACTAATTAAATTACTAAAAATTACCAAATAAACTATGAAAAATCTGGAAAATTAATTTTTTCACTTTTATATTTATCTAAACCTAAGAAAATTGGAAAATTATTTTTTGAACCTTTTCGAATTTTTATATTAAAAGCTAATTAAAATGATTAAAACTAATTTAAATTAAGAAAATAGCTAAACAACTTGGAAAAATCTGAAAATTTCGAGAAAAGTCTAAAATTATACTAGGAATATAAGAAAATGGAAAAACAGGCACTTGTGTATAGAAATTGAGAATCGATGCACAAGTGCTTATTTTAAGCAATCGAATAAGCCAAATGAACAAGATAAGCTACCAACTGTTTACCCAAGCTTTATTATGCTAAAACCAATCTAATGCAACTTAAAACAACAGATTATAACCCAGTTAGCAAGCTAGATCAGTTTTGATGATATGAGTTACAAGTTAAAACAACGGATCACGAGTGCTACTTTAAGCTTATGCGAAGCTTCAAAATAAGCTCAATGTAAAACTATGACTTGGAACTTGTAAAGGACACAGGTGAGATCAATTGTTCCAAAATCGATAATTATAAGCTCTAATAAGACTGTGCAAGTCTAGAAAAAAGCGAAAACTCGGTTCATAAGCAGATCGTAGTGCAGGCACTTTGGGTCTAAAAGGAGAGCTTGTTTGAAGCTTTTAAATAAATCACAAAATTCTACAAAAATGCTTATAAGTACAAAGACCAGCTGAACTTTTGAGAGTACCAAATTTCACTAAAAATGACTAAAAAATGAGGCCATGAAAATTCCTTCTATCTGAGCCTAAAACCAGATTTTAGCACTTTGACTTTTGAAGATATTTAAGATTTTGACTTAAGTGAACTTTGAATCCAATTATTGTCACTAAGATTGATGTAATATGATATGATAACACGATTCAAGCTATGTTAAATGATTCTTGACACAAAACGATGGTCTCGAACCCAAGATTCCAACGATGGCGCTTAAGAGTGAATCAAGAGCAATTTTGACTTTTGTGGTTGCGAGCACCAATTCTTTGACTCAATTGAGCTCAAATACACTTATTAAACATGAACCACTAAAACTTAACTCTTGAATTAACCATAATGATGATAGAACACGAAACCCAAACACCCCTATATAACTTTGATTTTGCCACTGAAACAAATCCAAACACAGAACCAACCTTTTTATGATCAAATTAACTTATTATCACCGAATTCGCTATTAGAATGATTTTAAAAGATTTAAACTACAAATCTGATTGTGCACAAGAACTTGAAAATTACTTACAACTTGTCCAAGCCGCAATGGCATGCAAACTATGAAACAAAGACCACTAATCCTATCAATTCCAACCCAATAAGCTATAATTCACCCCATTCCATGCACGCAACAACCCATCTCCAATTCGCTTCAATTTTCACCGTGTTGACTTTTGTTGACCAAGGTGCAAAAGTAAGTGAAATTGCAATGTGAGCTTATGGAAAGCTTAAACAAGTTTGAATGAGCTTGCGAGCTTAAACACGTTGACTAAGATTGTTGACATAGGATTTCAAGAGTGGAAATTTCAACGATTGGATATGAAATATGGAAATTGAACATGAGCGCAATTTATGCTTAAATAAAGTTGAGATACACTAAGAAGGTTTACTTGAGTACAATGAAACTGTAAAATACAACTATCAATCTAATTTAGACTAAGAAATTATGAGGCGACATTCATTGCTAGAAAAACTAAAACTAAAACTAACTCCTTCCTTGATGCATCCTTGGCTTTTATACATCCAAAGCTCCTTCTCTCACCTCTATGAATAGTTCCCAGCACAAAAAGTGGCCATTGGATTGCTTTGGAACATCTTGGCCGTTTAAATGGATTTGGCGCCAATTTTGGTTTTAACCGCTAAGGCTTGAGTGTTAGGTACAAGAGTGCATTTAATGTTTTCTTGGCCTCTTGTGTTTGGAGGGGGGGGGATAGGTGATGATGGAGTGGAGGTGGAGTGTTAGCAGAAAGTTTGCAGGTTGATGATGGTGTTTTGGGTGTAACCCGAAGTGAGGAGAGAGGAAAGTGAGGTCAACAAGGGTTTGTCTGGGATATTAAATACCAGGGGGGTCCAATTTGTTAATGACAGGGTCACAAAGGGTAGGCGGGGTCCAAAATTAGAATTGACAAGGGCGAAGGTGTATGAAGGGTTTAATACTCGAGGGCTAACTTGTAATTTAACCGCGAAGGGACTAGAAGCGCCAAATCTGCAAAGTTGATGCAAGGGCTGAAATTGACAAGTGTTAATAGTATAAGGACCAAAGTTGCCATTTTCACATTTTCCAGGGACCAATTCTGCCAATTTTAAAAGTTGAAGGACCAATTTTGTAATTTTCTCAAACTTTTCACATTTTCACCAAAGGACTAAATTTGACAAGTTATGATTCAAAAGGACCTTTGATGACTTTTCTTTTGAAATTTTGTGCTCGAGGACTGTTTTTGACAACTTTTGAAACTTGGGGACTAAAGCGCAATTTTGCAAATTTGATATGTTTTCATCCGATTTTGATATTTTTGCATTTAAAACACATAAAACACCGATTTGTGATATTTTGATCATTTTGATGTGTTTCGAGTGTTTTCAGATGATTTTGCGGTTTATATTGTGCAAAATGATGAGTATTTACACACTCATCAATCCCCACACTAAACTATTGCTAGTCCCTAGCAATCTTTTGAGAAAACATAATGGATTTTAATATCTTTACCAAAAGCCATTACTTGGAGTAGCCAAATGTTTCGATTCAGTAAGAACCATGGTACACCGATAACCATGTGATTTTGAGCAAACCACCGACTTTTCAACGATTTGATTTGTCTTTACCGTGTCGTATCCTACGGACTAGCCAACTCTTAGATAAATTATCAATATTATCTTTGGTGAGTCGATTACCAATTATGGTTTTCCATCGCCTTTACCACAAGCCATAATCTTGCAGGCTAGCCAACTCTTCACTTTTTAGGATATGGTGAATGAATACCATACAATTTTGGGCAAATTGCAAGTCGTATAAGCGGTTTGAGATATCTTTACCAAGAGCCGTTTGCTCTGGATTAGCCAATCCTTTAGTCTTCTGAGACATGGCGGATGATAACCAAATGAGAAAGTGTAGAACACTTACTCCAAAAAAAATTTTGGCCAAAACGGGGAATTGGTATAATTATATGATAAAATTAGTGAGAATTCCCCACACTTAGAAATGAATATTGCCCTCAATATTCAAAGTACCGTGATTATGCGAAACAAAGAACGTAAAGGGAAATACTACGGCCATTATTTAGAAGAAGATTTTTTTTTTTTTTTTTTTTTTGAAACATGTGGGCACCCCCCACACTAGGGTGGTAGAAAGAGGTAAGAAGACGTATATGGGTGAGAACCCATATGGCATGCTTATTTTTGATTCCCGAGTCGCTAGCTTGACTCGACCCCGAATTGATTTGTTCGTGGGAAAGTAACGTGGAAAACCAATCTCGATCGGACTTTCGTTCACAATGTTAATAAACATATGAACATCGAAAGTTCCACACCGACAGATATAACCGCGTATCTGTTAATGGTAGAAACTAGAAGGGATGATACGGGGTCAAAGATGGTGTCCTCGTTCCGAAAGAGAAAGGGAAGAGCAACCACACCATCTGTGAAGAATGGAATAAAGGCGTACATGAGAATGCATGTCCATTCCTCGGCGAGAGAAGCAAATCACCGGTTTGACATTTTTAAGCTTAAACTTGAAGCTTAGATGGTGATTGTCAAGAAGATGTCCGGGAGGAGGGTGGAAATGGTTCTTGAATCAGCACTTTCCGGAAAAGGATGTCTCCCTCCTGATCAAGGTAAGTGTTATCAATTCCGTTGGAATTGACTCATGACTAAGAAATGCATCGACTTCATTCAAAGTTGTCATCTTCCTCGGCAGGAGTGAGAGAAGGGATGGAAGAGTGGGAATAGGACTAGAAGATGATGGATTCTTGAGCAATTCATCAATGGGAAGAATGTCTCCATTGGATCACAAACATCATCATCCAACTCGGATGGCCCGAAGAGAGTGTGGTTTCATCCACGACTTAACAATCTCGATCGACAAAGCGATTCGGAGGTGGGACAAGTGGTGTGCTCTTAGAGCTAGCAGTTTCCACCACTTCCGGTGAAGTCTCCGATTCTAGATCATCGTCATCATCATCAAGAACACTCTTGACTTCCACAGTGCGACTTTCAAACCATTTGTTTGAACCGGGGTAATTTTAAAGCTTTGAGCTCAAGACGTTTTGGTGAACACTCTTAACCACGAAATTTGAGAGTGTTGCATTGATTCTTCGCATTTTTGATCAATTGTGGCAACACTCTGTTTGTCTGAGGTTTAGAGTTCGTTGATATTCAATGTGAGCTCTTCGTTGTCAACCCGTATGGTCAACTCTTGACAGAACACATCGATCGGAGCACGACTCGTTCTTAAGAAAGCTCTCCCAAGATGAGGGAACTCTAGGATGCGCATCGAAGTCTACTACAACAAAGTCGGCATGAAAGTGAAACTTTCCCACTTTCATCACGACATCCTCGGCTATCCCAGTGGACGAGTTACAGACGATCCGCTAGCTCGAGTGTCATACGAGTGGATGAAAGTTCGAGAAGAGCAGTTTCTTCCACACCGAGAGGCATGAGGTTAATGCTAGCGCCAAGATCGGCAAGGCGAGCATTGAAACATCCCCAAGAAATCACACGGGATTAGGCGGCGGGGTCTTCAAGCTTTTCGGAAGCTTATTAAGAATGGTTCTTGAGCATTGCTCATTGAGAGGAGTTTAGCCATCTCGATAGCTTGTCTTTGTTGGTGAGTAAGCCTTTAAGCGTGGATGCAAATTTAGGCATTAGAGCGAGAGCATCAACGAAGCTTATATCAAAGTGAAGCTCATTGAAGATTTGGAAAAATTTTCCATTTGCTCTTTATTTTTGTCTTTGAGCTTCTCATCATTCATTCTTGATGGGTAAGGAAGTCGACTAGACTTTTGTAGGGATGGAAGTGATTTCGGCTCAAGATTTTCTTGAACATCGGGTTCGGACTTAAAGCTTGGACTACAGAAGGTGGGACGTGTCTTGATGCCATTGGGCTTGAATAATGCACCTTGTCCGTTGTCTCCTTGGTAACTTGACTAAATGCCACGGGAGGAGGGGCATAGAGTCGAAGGTCCATTGTGCGTCTTACCACTCACAGTGGTGGCGACTTTCAACTCGGCATTTGGATTGGGAATAGTATTGCCCAGGAGTCCTCCGAAGATGGTGAAGCTTTGTTCATGTTCATGTTCATGAAACCGCTCATCATATTCTTTAACTCATTTGTCTGCCGAGACATTGTGGTATCAATTTCCTTTTAAGCTCAACTCTCATGTTATTGATCCGAGTTTGCATAGAGCATGTTTGACTCGGTCATTTTCATGAAGTCATTTGGCATGGGAGCTTGAGGAGGTGGTTGATAACTTTGATGATTAGGAGCTTGATATGGTTGGTTGAAATTGTTCGGTTTGATTGAAATTTGGAGAGTTATTGAAATTTTGTCCTTGATTGAACAAAGCGATTTTGATTGCCATGGTTTTGATTGCCATGGTTTTGCACGTGAGGAAAACCGGTGGTGTCATACCGCTAGGTGCAGTAGTGAGGATCACCTTGTGGTCGGTATTGATTGTGGTTTACCGAAGCTACGGGAGCTTGGTAAAAGGAAGCATCGGTTGCTTGACAATCATGTACGCATGTGGACCACTACAAGTTTCACACACCTTGTTTACGGCTTTGATTGGTTCGGGCTTATGAATTTCGCTTTTGATTTCCTTTACCTCTTTTATCATACAATGGATGATGTCCGTTAGAGCGGCTAACGGAGCGGCTAACTCGGAAGAGTTACCGGATGAAGAAGCAGGAGTGTTCGGAACATTTACTCTGAACTGGTCCCATTCTGTACAACCTTTCAGCGATCATAGTGATGATCCTCTTCACATCCCGTCTTTCCTGAGAATTCCATCTCTTCTTCGACCCGATGCCTTCATGTATCTCCTTTAACCTATAAGCCAAGCCATCCCGAATCTTCTTCAATGTGTGATCCCCAAACTTGTGAAGATCTTTACGTCATCAAGCAATTTTGTTGAAGTTCAATGCGATAAACTACGCCGAATGGTTTGTCGACGAGGGTGTATTGTGGAAGGTGGTTGATGTCGGGAAGTTCTAATGAGTGCCGTGAAGTTGACACGCGGTGCGATATGATTCAACTGACCCGGTTGTAAGTCTTCACGCTCATTGATCACGATGCATCGATGAAGATAAGTAATGACTTGATGAATTCACGTTGAACTTGATCGAGAATTGTCATGCGTCCTCGTACTTTTGCAAGATACAAATCTTCAATGTCATTGAGAGACAAATTCTCAAAGTCCGCTTCACGAATGCATAATCTCTTTCGTCTTGTCTTTTGACCGGATATTCTTTAGGAAAGTGTAGTCCCATTTAGGCGAGATCAACATGCTTAATAGCAACGATCCCTTTAGTACTATACATCGCATGTAGAGACTTTCGGACTGGCGACTCTTGTAGTAGATTCGGTCGGTGGTCGGCCAATGGTGAATCCCGTACATTGCATCGGCGTCATATTGTTCCACATCATTAAAACAAGTGATATTATGCACTTTGTCCCAGATTAATCTCACGGGCTATCAACGCCTGTTCGCATTCTGGAAAGATTGATGGACTTCTGGTACCCCTTAAACCGCTTCTATTTCATAATATTTTGGATGTGTGATATTATATTGACAATGGCTTGTGCAGCATAATGATGTACAACCCGTTCTTGTAATGAAAGGACCACGTGGTACACTTGATTGCCACAATCCTATAAAAGGAGCGAAAGCTTCTTACTTTTGAGTAAAACCTATCAAACCTTTCATTTTCAAGGTTTTGCTCAAAAGAACAAGTACTTCCCCTTACGTTTTCAAAACCTCAAAAGTTAGTATTACTTGTTGAGGGGGAGTATTTGACTTAAAAACTTTGTTCACAAATTGTTCTTTGTGTAATCTTCCCACAAAACTCAAAATGGTCATATTTATTCTCAACATTTCTTCAAAAATAATATTTATATGCCATTTTTGAGGGGGAGACAATTATGTGATAAGAAATATGTTGTGTTTTGCTAATGAATCTCGTACCCATGAATTGGCGGGATCCGAGCAGTCTTACATTGAAAAGATTTGTCTTCCAAGACTTATCCAAGTAAATTGTACCTATTCGAGAAGCTCTTGATAGACATGAACTGTGACGGGTTTGACAACCTCTCGGGGTTGTCCACATTTTCAAGGTAGTCACTAGAGCTAGTTGTCACCTAAAAGCTGACAATGCATCTCTTTAACTATGCAACGTAATCGTGTCTCGCAAGGAATAGTCTATCTTGAGTTGATCAATTCAAAAGTGCGCTCTTTCCTCACCGTGCGATTTCATCAAAACTCTTAAGCACATGTCGGGGGAGTATTTACGAAAACTAAAACTCTTGAAGTGTTCAAACATGTTTTCATTTACAAACACTTTGAGAGATTTTCATGAAAATGGTTTTATGGCAATGGAGTTATAAGGTGATTAAGGTTAGGAATAACCGTCCTATGATCCGCTTGAGCAGAGGGATCTACCCAGGACACTACCAATAGTTAGTATTAGAAGTCCTTAGGTATGATTATAAAAGGATAAAATGAGAATCGGAGAAAAAGCGGTTGAAGAATTAAAACAAAAGCAAAGAAAAGGGTGAAAAGAAATAGCCCTCCGTTATTCAACTTAGAAGCGGACACCGGTTCAATTCATATACTCTTGGTTGTCACTTAGTGACACCGGTATTGAAGATTAAAAGTCGTCATGGACCCGATGACGCATGCACTAAACCTTCTTAGCCACTCAAGTTTCTCTCAACGAAGCTTGTTTCATTCTCGCAGGAACCCCACGTAAACTATCGGCTTTCTCTTGAGATTCTTGGTATTGAAGAGAGACCCTCTCCTAGTCTCCGCTCAGAAAACCAAACGCACTATTGAGTCTAGAACCGGAGATTCATCATAAGATCTCTTAGGTACACTTGACATTTCATCACTTGTCATTCAACAATACGACGTCGGTGGTACATTATCGAGTCCTTCACGCATCGTAGCAATCATCAAGAACATTTATGAGAGGTTCACATTTGTGATCCTCGGTGATTGAATGGAAACTCCCGCCGAATCAACATCAAACCGCCACGGACAAGCAGTCGCTTGCAGTAACTCCCCGGATTACGCTAGTGGTCTCAAACGGTTTATAGTCGTGAGTGATGCTTGATGTACCTCGACTCATCCGAACCGTAGGTGTACTTGATACATCGCGTTATCTCACTTGGGACTCCGGTTCGAGAACGGCCTTTGTGAGAATTAGAGTTGTGTTTTCACACTATCTTTGTCAACACTCGAAGTTCAAACTTGTAAGTGCTTAATCCGCTTATTACTAACCTTTCCTATGTTTACTTCTTATGGAAGCTCGGAGCGGATGATCGTCTGATTCTCCACATGCTCATACCAACAACATCACTTATAAAGTTCTCTCATAATCAAAGGCAACACAAAGTCGTAATGATTCTTCATTAACAAAGAATCTACAAAGTTTAAAAACTTAAAGAACTTCATCAACTGTAATCCAACGTTAAGAGCGTGTGAGCATGTTGGAGAAAGACGTTGAGACACCGGGCAAATAAGTAGACCGATGCGATTACCACAACATACTATCACTTTCAAAGAACAAGGAACTAAAGAACAAAGAAAATGAAGACGTCAAAGCATAATACTTCAAAAGAAACAATTTCTCTATCTTTGGGAGATTGTTCGAATCAAGACACTTCTTCTCACAAGAAAGAAGAATGTCGAAGACGCCAAAGCTACTATTACATCAACACCTACAACGTTTATCACTCATTCATTCATCACTAACACTTGGGAGATTGTTGGAATCACTCCTAAACCTTAATTCAAGTGTTAGTGATTCATATGTAATAGTTAGCTTAATATGGCCTTTATGTCGAAATTAAGCTTAGGCTTATGTAGAGGCCCATAAGCCTGAGCCCAAGTCCAATAAGAAAAGGAATGGACTAGGAGTGTTGCCTCAGCTCCCTCTCCTATAAATACCTTGTAATAACCTCACTGAGGGTTGGTTGTTCAATTTATCTTTCACATATACCCTACGCGAACCTTTCTTTCATATTCGTGTGTGTGTGTGTTTGGTTGGTTGTTCATCCGCCTTATCTTCTCTTATCTCTACATATTGATGCTTGTGTTACATATATGTGACTCTAACACTTTTCGATAAACAAATCATTGTTACGAAGTTTAGTTACGATTCACCGCCGAATGCGCATTTGCATAAGCTTTTGTTCATCTCTTTTGTACTTCTCTTAAATATTCTGCGGTTTTCGGGCATAAACATTCCAAACTGTTTCACTCTTGAATGAAATCAAGCCTCTCACGAGTAACAACGACCAACGTAGCACATAGGCCATTCATTTGTTTGTGTCATTTGAATATCTTGGCTGCTGACTTGGCGACAATACAACACCAAAGATATCGCACCGATTATTCGAGTTTGCTTCACTTCTAAGCTTATCACACTTAGTATGCTGGACATTATGTTTACTTCCTTCTTTATTACAAGTTAAGACCAAATAGATGTCCATTAGCCTCTTAAATAACAAAAACAAGGCTATATCTTTTGCATAATGACAAACACAATACTCATATGTATAAAACATAATTACACATTGAACACTATTTGTATAAAAAACAAAAGACAGAGAATCAGCACTGTTGTTTTCAGACTTCTACTTTATTTGCTTGGATGTTATCTAGCACAAATAATTCATGCATGTCTTTTTATTATACGTTTTCATTAATACATTATTTGGCAATATCATCTTATATCCAAAAAGTAGACGATGGATAATCTGTAAAGGAACTCTTTGAAGAACCCAAAAAGAGATATACCACATGTATTTCAATAAGTATGATGAAATAGGAATATGTAAAAGCACAATCTGCTCATTAGCTTATTTTAGTCTATTTTAAGCAAATCTGAGTAACACTTTTTCAGTTATATGACAATGCAATATAGAGAAAAAGATAATTGAAACGGAAAAAAGAGAGTAGCATACATTCATCTTTATGTTCAATTCAATCAATGTTGGATAAATGCTTATTGAGTTCTGGAGAGAAGATCAAACGCCGTTTTTGGTCGTGTGTGCTTTTACATATCCAACTAATTTAAACAGCACATATACCAATTTTTTTTTACACATACTTCTCCTCCACAGATGAAAAAAAGTTTTGCTTTCACATATCTATCATCAATATATGCATTTACTTATACAATATGCGACATTAACATTTCATAACTAAGAGCCAACTTTCATACTATTTGCATATGTCATTTTAGTTCACTACAAAGATTGGACCGTGTTGCCATATATTTGTTACATATGCTCATTTGTTTGCTTCTTCCTAATATTGCAAAGAACATAGACATGCATACTTGTTTCGTTAGAGCTCTTTCTACTTTGTTGCTTGAAGACAATAAACAAAGATATGGAGCAGATCCTATTTCAAAAGGTATAATCTTAATCTATCTTTTATGTTTATCTATATAATAAACTTTATATATGCACTTATAACCCATCACCACAAATCTACACTTTACCAACGTAGCCTAACCAAATACAAGAAAAAGCATCGATAATATAATTAAGTAGTCATCCTAAAATTACTTTGCAAACTTCAAAAGGTTATACAAACTAATACAAACATCCTTTTATCTAACTCGATAAACATACTCTTAAGTGTTACATTCAAATATATGTTTTATATCATAAGCTCATTCTTTGTATTCTAAAACCAAATCCGAGGCGATGCTAAATCTTAGCACTCGAAATTTATAAAGTAACTTGAAATTACTCTGCAAACTTATATGTAGCTAAAGTTTATTAACGGTTTATAATCAGACACATGTAAATTTGGTTAGAAAATGGTTGCTATAAATTTATTTGCTGATTTTTGTAAATCAACTTCGATTACTGTATTTAAAAAATAGTGCCATGCCTTTGATATGTATTACTCTTTTTCAATGTATTCACCACATTCTCTTCTCATACTTAGGTTACACATACCGCTACCTATACAGTCAACTACCTATGGAACAAACCAAAGGCAACCAAGATCGGTTTGGCACTACGTGACTACAGCATGCCTATACGAAGACGACAATCTACAACATATATCAAAGAAAGGTATGTTCTAAAACAAATAATATGTTACCATAAACCTAAGATTCATTACGCACTAAATAATTAAAAAAAAATAAATAAATAAAAACAAAGATGTTCAAAGATACAGAACCATAAACATTACCAAGTCTGCTTAAACCCAAAACAAGACTACCCATTCACATAACAAGACTACCCATTCACAAGAGTGCTTAAACCCAAAAGATATTCCAGAAAAACCAAGATAAACCGGATCAGTACACCATGCCCTTCAGCTTCTCTATGAACAACGAAGCTCGTGTTCGCTTCGGTTTGTTCATAACTTTAACCAATATCGGCGCGACTTCGCGCGGATCTTCAGTTTGCTGACTTGGTTGGTTACGAAATGCTTTGCACACAAGAGTCAAATGGGTATAAGCTCCAGTTCTCCAATAACATAATCCCTCTCGGCTACAAGAGCTCTGATTTCTTGCGCCTTCTTCATCAGCTCTCCTTCGTCCACCATCACAACACTGACCTCCCTTCGAAAACGGATAATCATCATGTCCCTAACCAGACTAGATCCTGCAACACTAGCGAGTTCTTCACAAAATGGCATGGTTGCTGTCATCTTTTTTCCTATTTTCTTTTCTATGTTCTTGGTTTTTTTCACCTTTGGTTCTAAAGTAAAAGCGATTTGGTGTATGTGTATGGAAGATTTACTTTAAGTAATATAATTACTCTAGCTTATTGTACACACTGATGAGTACCTTGATTTGACACCACCCTATAGCCACCAAGCCCATCGGAGACTAATGATGTATTTGTCTTCCCAAGAGCTAGATTAAATGAGCAACCTTTCACACACTCGCTTTTCATTTTCCTTTTTTTTTTCTTTTTTTTTCTCTATTCTAGCATACAATTCCCTATAGTTCTCAGGAAAAAAATTATTTTTGTATATATGAAACCAGTCGGGAAAAAAAAATGAAAAAAAATATTCAGTAAACATGACAACTCCAGAATTTACCTTTTTTTTTTAATAACACTTATTCCTATTCTATACTTACAATATCTATTTTTTTTTTCTCTTGAATGCTGCAGGTTCTGTTTTTGGGCATAAGGATATAAGGAGAGGGAACATGCCATAAAACTATTCCAAACATTTTTACATTGAAAATAGTGATAGGAATATTGTATATTTGTTTTACCCGTTGTGTGTTGTTGTTAGCATAAACCGAAAAAATGGTTGCACAAACATTGTAACAATCGCTGTACATCGTGAAGTCGGCTTCGTTTTCATGTATCAGTAAAAATGACGCATTATCTTCAGTTTGTAACATGAACTGATTGCAATGTGACAAAGTAGTACTATTTATTTCTGTTGGTAAGATTAAGTATAACTAAAGAATACATCCCCTAATAGTGCGAAGCAGGTGACAACTAATACACAAGTTAAGGGCGTGATTGGTGCTTCTAATGATACGAATAAGTTAGGGCGAAAAATAAATCGACTTCCATATATATTAATTATAAT
The DNA here is from genome assembly GCA_022545495.1 of Chrysanthemum lavandulifolium. Classification (NCBI taxonomy): domain Eukaryota; kingdom Viridiplantae; phylum Streptophyta; class Magnoliopsida; order Asterales; family Asteraceae; genus Chrysanthemum; species Chrysanthemum lavandulifolium. The sequence continues at coordinate 169,987,519 of CM040246.1, forward strand.
GTGGATTTTAAAGGTTGAGAATCGGGTTACTACGGATAACAAGCCAATGCTAATTGTTTGAATGAAATACACTGATTATAAAAAGCACGCACACTAATCGTTATATAACAAAAATTATTATTACAAACCGATATTATAAAAACCAAAAAAACCAAACCGAACCCGCAGCAACGCGCGAACTACCCCGCTTTTTAATAACAATTATAGTTGGAGATAGTGTGTTATTATTGTGTACATGCTGAAATGTCTCACAAATAACGATCATGGTGCATTATTGCACCTAGGTGTCCAAGGGTATAAATTAACCTTTTGATAAAAGTGAAAGTAGGGGTTATGTAATAAGCAAGAAATCTATGTTTAAAAAGAAAAGAAAAGAAGTAAACACAAATCACGTGTTGGCAAGCAATAGCAATAGAAATAAGAAAAAGAAAGAAGAAAGAAAGGAAGAATGATTTGACACGACAGTAGGCCGCGTTCAACGCTTGTCGATTTCTCTCTCTTCATTTCCACAATTGTTTGTTTCCTCTTAAACAAATAATTTAAGTCATACTAGCGTGTCGCCGAAAGTTAAAAAAAAAAAAAACCCCACCCACCTCACACACACACACACAGTCGGCGCACCATTCATTCATTCAAACAACAATCCGGTCAACGCAAATCTAGCCCTTCTTCGTTGACTAACTATACACCCTAATTTCAATGCAATTAACTTAATCAATCAATCATATGGAAGAAGAGATTCATAATCATAATTCAGTAGATCAGATTCAACCGATTAACGCGGTTGTTGAGATAGGTAATAATAACAAGAGGAAAGGAAGGCCTCCTCGAGCTGCTGCTCCGATGAAGCCCAAACCACCGCCGAAACCTGTTGCTGTTAAGGAGGATGATGAAGATGTGTGTTTTATTTGTTTTGATGGTGGTAGTCTTGTCCTCTGTGATCATAGGTATATTTATTTATATATTTTTTATTCGTTTCGGGTTAATTGTTTTGTTGATGTATTTTTTTGGCGGTTTGGTGTAGGAATTGTCCAAAGGCGTATCATCCGGCTTGTATTAAACGTGACGAAGCCTTTTTTGAATCTGCTGCTAGATGGAATTGTGGTATGTTGCTTTTTATGTGCTTTTCAGAAATTAAATATTCATTTCTGTAACTTGTAAAAAAGTGGAGAGTGTGACGACCTAGATAAGATGACGGTTTTTGTTTCTAGGTAGGTGAGTATACCGAAATGAGAAACCTAGGCTGGATTCGTAAATTTAGGATGTTAAGATGTTTGTAATTAAGGTTTTGATGATAATGCATTGGAAGGTTAGGGTTTTGTTATCGACAAAGATATTTGAGAGAGTGATGGAATTAGAATAATAAATACCGGGTTTGCTTACATAATTTGCGTGAATCGGAAATATAAACATGGACGGTTGAAGATAAACATGTGATACGTGGTAAAAGAAGTGAAAATACATATGAGATGGTCATTCAAACATGTGATACATGGTAATGATTACTAATTTTATTTTCTCCAAAATTCAATACCTTTTTGGCAGAAAACCCTTTTAAGTTTCCCAAAAGCAAATCTTTTTACTTGTTCTTATTTTCAAGTTTTCTTAGATCTCGGCATAATCTAATAGCAAGGTTTACATTTGCTCATTTGTGTATCTCTTCATTTTTGTATTGTTTTCTTAGTGTTCAATAATGGATCTATGAGTGCTGCTTCTAGTTTTCATCCCTATTTAGACTAACTTGGAAAATGCGAAAGTGTGATGAGCTTGATAAGCTATGGTCCCGCTTTTAGCTGGGTGAGTTAGGATACCGAAATGAGAAAGCTAGGATGCATATTCAAATTTATTGTGGATAGAGGAAACTAAGAGTAGATATTTTTTAACGTTAAGATGCTTGGATGCTTATAATTAAGCTGTTAAAGATAATGCATGGAAGGTAAGGGCTAGGGTTTTGATATCGACAAAGATATGTGAGAGCATTGGAATAATAAATGCTGGCTATGTTTGTGTAATTTGCGTGAATCGGGAAATATAAACATGAACGGTTGAAGATAAACGTGTAATACATGGTACGAGTATTGAAAATACACATATGAGATGGTCACTGAAACATGTGATACATGGTCATGATTAAATTTCTCCAAAAGTAAAATCTTGTTACGTGTTGTTATTCTCGAAGTTTTCTTAGATCTCAACGTATTCTAAATTTCTAATAATTTTCGACTGGTAAATTGCTTGTGTATTTCATATTTTATTCTAATTGGTATGTTAATAAAGATGCGGATCTTGAGCAAACAAGACACATATGGAAACCAATTAGTCATATGCTCATGTATGCCAATAAATAGAAGCGTGGTATATATAGGAAAATGTTTATATCCTTTATGCCAATAACTAGAACATCTCCTATAGAGCTGAATGTCTATAAACACGCTAAAACATGAGGAGAAATGAAGACCTCAATAGAATCAAATGCAAACTTAGAGTAAAAGAGGCCAATTTTAAGGAGATATGGAAAAACTACTCTGATAAATAAGGAGAAAATATAGGGGGTGTGGGAATAGTGGGTGGCTCTCTTGTTTACTCTAGTAAAGAACTCCTTATGTTCAAATAGATTATCTGAGGTTTAAAAACCTTTTGAAAGAGACAAATATAGGAACACTGGAAAGGTTTTATGGCCTAATACATCCCTATTGAGATTTGTATTTTATTGGACTGAGAGAAATCCTACTGGACGTATGCTGGTTCTAGATCTTTGTGAATATATTAAAGGGCCACAAGATTTTAACTGATAACAGAGGTATTCTGCTTGTCAGACAGAACAACAAATCTGTGTTTAAGAACTGTGTTCGTACGTCTAAGTGGAATCATTTTGGAAGACTAAAAACCGAGGTCATGGCTATGATATTTCTGGAAAGATGCAAGTGACTATAACATCATCCAAATGCAATGTTCTTAGATATAAAAGATACGGAATGGAGCTACTGAAGCTATGTGAGGGGCTTTCAAGAAAAAGACTTCCTTTGCAAGGCATTTTGATGGATGAAGGGATCCATGGTATAGTGTAATATGAGAGCATGTGGTAGTAAATAGTGTCTTCCAGATTGGAATATCTCATTGAACGCCATTCTATCAATATTTCTTTATTGGATTCCTTGGCGTATTCTGAGGTGGAACTTGGAAGCATGGTCGCAAGTGAGTGGGTGATGAGATCAAAATGGGGGTATAAAGGACTAGGAGAAGATGGGGTGGATGATTTGAGGACAAACCTGAGCAAAAATATTTGAGGTGGTATGGTTAATTTCAGAGTAGACCTTCAAATATTCAAGAAGAGTTGACTTTTACTAAGAGAGGGTTGTGAGGGAAGGTTGAAGTTGGTTGAGCTTGACATGTCGCAAAATAGTGAAGAGGATGGACAAATAGTTAATGCCAGAAGGAGCAGTTTGTTAATACTAGTGTGTGAAATGATACTATTTTTGTCCCAAGGGTCTAGGAGGTTCACCTTATTATATCTATTTTGGATTCACCATGCGGTTTGTTTTGTTTTAACTAATTTAAATTGAAAGCTTTAAGGTTGACTTATTTGTGTCCTAAGGGTCTACTAGGTTCACCTTATTATATCTATTTTGGTTTCACCATGTGGTTTGTTTTGTTGTATCTGCGGTCTACTGACTAATTTTAAATTGTATGCTTTACAGTTGATATCCTTTTATTAGAATCTTCCTGTTGTAAATCAGATTTCTGTTTGATAGTGATATCAATCTCAAGAATAAAACATAAGACGAGCATGAATTGATTAAGTCAACATCCAGTTTCAAATCATAAGTCCTGCAAACCCACCATACACAATGTCTGAGTTGTTGCATATTTGTTTAGAAGATCTAATCTATGTTATTATGTATACCATTTTTAAAGAATCACAATTACTGGTTTTGATTTATTTTGAGATAGAAAAAAATCTACGTGGCTGTTATTTCATTCTAGCTGATTATAATAAACAATTTAGGTAACTGATGAAAGTATGGGACACTATTGTTAGATTCCTAGTTTAGATCGACTGGGTGCTACAATGCCATCAGTATCTGGTTGCCTCTTAGGCTCCAACTTGATTCTTTTGTTGCGGAGAAACGTATCTGAAACCTTCAAAGAAGCAAACAAGAATCTATGAAGTTGATTATTTGGTCAATTGGTACCTCATCGCCAATTGGATATTTATTGCTCTGAGAAATTGATACTTAAGTTTCCAAAATGTAGCCAGTTTATCAGATTGGTATTGAATATTCTTATTTCCAAATAACAACTTTCACCGATAAATGTTGTGTAAACTGAAGAAAAAAAATATATTAGTAACGACGGCAACTGCACCCTATATTTTAAAGAGATAAGTCGCATGTATCAGTCCTGTTGAGCGTCTCAGAATTTTAATTGGTTTTTCAACAGCCCGACATTCTATTAACTCTATTCCTGAATATGAACATTTATTATCTATCGCAGGCTCGCAGCTCTTACAAATTATAGTAGAGTAGGTTGGAGTATTTACTAATATGTTGGTATTTATATGCATTTCAGGTTGGCATATATGTAGTATATGCCAGAAGACAGCACATCATATGTGCTATACATGTACATATTCACTGTGCAAAGGTTGCATAAAAAAGGCTGATTATGTGTGTGTCAGAGATAAAGGCTTTTGCACCATCTGCATGAAAACAATTATGCTGATTGAGAATAATGGTCAGGGAGAGGATGGGAAGGTAAGCACATTTTTACATACTTCTATGTTATTATATACAAAGTACTTGGTATATTCGACAAACCATGCTTCTGTTAGGCTAGCCAGGCCTAGATTACTATTTTGCATATCTAGACAACATTAATTTGTGCAATTTTCTGGTATGGAGTTATTTTTTAAATGAATTTTTACTTTCCAGGTTCAAGCGGACTTTGATGATAAACTTAGTTGGGAGTATCTCTTTAAGGTTTATTGGGTCTACTTGAAAGGGAAATTATCTTTATCTCTTAATGAGCTTACGGAAGCTAAAAATCCTTGGAAATTAGCAACTCCAATAAGTTCAGCTCTTCCACCAACCGATGTACATAATAGAGGCGATAACCTGACGAGTATTCCAGCAACACCTGTTGGTGATTTGGAGGAAAATGAATCTAAAAGAAGAAAGATAGATGACCAGATCAATGCACCTCACAAAGAAACTGTAAATATAGAAAAAGTCGGGAATGATGAAAATGCAACTATGGTTGGGGGTGCGGAGTGGGCAACTAAAGAGCTATTGGATTTTGTTGCACATATGAAGAATGGAACTACAACTGTATTATCTAGGTCTGATGTCCAGGCACTTATGATGGAGTACATAAATAGGAATAATCTTCGTGATCCAAAAAAGAAAAATCAAATCATATGTGATTCGAGGTTACAAAGTCTCTTTGGAAAACCACGTGTTGGTCACATTCAAATGAAAAAGATTCTAGAATATCATTTTTTTACAGCGAAAGAGGTGTCACTGGTGAAAGAGAACTCACGGAAAAGAATAGTCAACCGTACTGCAGTACAGGAGGATGCTGATTGGACCTCTGAAAATAAGCTAACAGTAGGTAAAGATAAGAAACGTAGAAATCGTACTAACGGTGAAGATCGTGCACAACACAATAAGCTGGATGAATTTGCTGCAGTCGATGTTCATAATATGAATTTAATATACTTGCGCCGGGATTTGATGGAGATTCTTCTAGAAGATAGTGAAAATTTTCATGGCAAGGTAGTTGGCTCAGTTGTGAGGATAAGAATATCTGGCTGTGATCTGAAGCATGATATGTACAGGCTTGTTCAAGTTGTAGGTAATGTTTGTATATCTTTATTTACTGGAACTATAACTATTATATTAGCTTATAATTGATCATCAGTTTATCACCTAAAGCTTACAACCAATACCTGCAGGTACTAGTAAGGTGGATATACCATACAAGATTAACAATAGATCAACAAATGTGATGCTTGAAGTATTAAATTTAGACAAGAAGGAGACTATATCGATTGACACAGTTTCAGATCAAGAATTTTCTCAGGTTGCGAATAATTAGCTCTTTTTTCTTCTGTTTGTCACATTTTATACGCTTCTGTAGTTGTAAGTGCGTTGTAGTTGGCCAGGTGCATTATTGTTAGTTAGATTTGTCCGCCCATTTTTTGTCTAATAATATCTGTCCACAACCATTTTCAGGAAGAATGCAGACGTCTACAGCGGAGTATAAGATGTGGGCTTGTAAAACACTTTACTGTAGTAAGTCTGCATGCTTATCCAATCTTTATTTGCGACTTTTCCCCACATATCTGTCTGTATTATCCTTCTTTTTCATGCTCTTATTTATGCCTAATTTTTGCTTGATTCAGGGTGAAATACAAGACAAGGCTATGGCCCTACAGTCAGTGAAGCTAAATGATGTGAGTCATTAGGCTTTATAGGCACTATGATCTAGTTTTCTGTTTACGTTTATTAATATCTAGATTTTAGTTTGGCTTAATAAGTAATGGTGTATTAAGCCTTTAATCACTTCAATTGCTTCTAATTCTTCTTCATATGTAATCCAGTGGATGGAGAAGGAGATAGCACGGCTCAATCATCTTCGTGACATAGCAAGTGGAAAAGGGCATAAGAAGGGATATCCTTTTGTGACAGTTTATATTAATATCATTATTTTTTTCTTCATAAAATTGATTATTGATAACTTGAAATTTAAAAACCGTGGAATTTCTTAACCAACCCCACGTATAAAGAATGCGTTGTGAAACTCCAACTCTTGAAGACACCAGAAGAGTGGGAGCGCAGGTTGCACGCAATCCCTGCAGTTCGTTCTGATCCAAAAATGAATCCAGATTATGAATCGGACGACACTGAGGAGTATTTTAACAAGGAGGATGGTTAGCATTTAGCATTCAGTTTCTACTTTTATTACTTTTTCATTCCTTCTGTTGATTTCTGATGAGCGGTGGTGTCATTGAACTCTACAGGAGATCATATGGAATCAAAGTATACTGTAGACAACAGCAAGAATTCACACCCTTCAAAGAAGAGGGCAACAGAATTAAATGATGCTGATACCAATTCAAGAAAAGACGAGAGACCCACAAATATTGAAGATGGGTCTACAAAAGATGCTCCTGTTTCAGCTTTGTCGAAGTCACAACACGAGGTTAATTGTAACGATTCAACAATCACCAAGTTGGATCACCAAACAACATCAAGCTCATCCGTATCCAACACTCCACCAAATACAATAGCTTCATCAGTACCCGACACTGCACCAGAAACAATAGCTTCATCATCACCCAATGATATGGTATGGCATTACCTGGATCCAAATGGAAAAGTTCAAGGGCCGTTTTCTCTGGTACAGCTTCAGAGATGGAGTACAACTGGATACTTCCCGCCTGACATGAGGATTTGGGCAAGCCATGAGGACGAGCCCCAACTTCTGAATGATGTATTGAAAGATCAGCTCCCAACTATGATGAGACTCTAAATGCTGCCAACAAAGATGTTAATAAAATTGAGGATCTCAATGTTTGCAGTGGAGTTCCATCATCCACCGTCACTGCAACTCCTGCTCCAAATCCTGAGAAGTTATCTCAAAGTCATGGTTCCTTGGGTCAGTCTTTTGGTCAGAACTGGAGTGCTAATAATAACTTGAATTCTAGTCCTCCAACTGTATCGCTTAATACAACATATGAAGCTGATGTTAAACAAGCTCCTACAGCTGTCGTTGATTTGCCTGATCCTGCACCAAATAAGATGGTTCATGAAGATGAGAGGACACAGTCTGTTCTGGATTCAAAAGTATCAATTCAGGATTCAGGGAACCCGCCTAGCTGGAGTAGTGCTTCAAGTCTAGTAGATGGTGGGGTCAAAATTCCGCTTTCAGGTGATCAGTGGGGGGGATCCTCTTCAACTCCAGTCAAACGTGAGGAATGGATTGATTCGGGACTTGTATCCGTCTCTTCTTTCAAACCTCCAGACGTGGTAGATCATGTTGCTACTCCAACCTCCAACATTGATCACAATATTCATATGTCACAGCCTACGTGCAATGATTTTACAACTTGGCATGGAATGACCGAAATGATTGAGTTCAGCACTTTAGCGGAGGAATCTGTTTCAGATTTACTGGCTGAAGTCGATGCTATGGAGTCGCAATACGGTTTGCCTTCACCCACTTCAAAAAGGAACAGTTTCGTTGACGATTTGTTTAATGGTTCATTCGATGATTTCTGTCCCACCCCTGATCAGGGTACCAGAAGTGATGGCTTTAGCTCTAGTGGAGATATACAGTTACCTTCTCAATCCAACACTACGGTAGATGAACATCTAGTTAGCTTTGATTTCATGAAGATGTCCAATGGTTCGCAACAACATTCCTTTATCAGCTCTGAAATGCCTACTATTCCCCAGAGAACAAATTTTGAGGAAATGGGTTTTAAGTGGCCAGAAACGGAGAGGATCCCACACGAAATGATTGACATAAATCTATCTGCCAAGGCTGATAATGAAGAGGGAGAGATGGAGACAAAAACTATTGATGCCCAAAATAAAGAGAAGGTGGAGAAAGGGAATAACATTCAGCCCACCACACCACTTGATACAAGTCAAAATCATGGTGGTCCCGAGATGAACCATGACAGGGTTGGTGGTGGCATTGTGCAAAGCCTGGAGTTAACAGGAGAAATGAAGTCAGCCACTGCTTTGTCACAAGCTAGAGAGGGCACACCTATGCAAGCACCAAAGAGTCTAGGTGCAAAGTTGGTCACTAGACTTGCTCAAATGAAAGGGTTGGAAGGTACAACCAATCACAGGAAAGCCAAAGAGGAGAATAATGTTGGGTGTATCCAGCCGGAAGTGCCACAACCAGAACAACCACTGCCGCTACCACCGCCGCCGCCTTTGACTTTGGGATTGGACCCATTTGACCCAAGTGGCTTGGAACTAGAAACAACAAATAAATCGAATCATTCAGAAAAGCCGGGTCAAGGAACAAACACAAATCGGAGCAAGAACATAGAATGTGATCCAAACCCCAGCCCTAGCCCGAAACAGCGAAAATCTGGTGGGGAGAGGTATAATAGTAGTAATAGCCCACGGACAAGAAGTCATCAGGTTGAGGATTCAGGATATATCAGGAACACTAGGAGTTCAGTGAACAAACAGTCTTCATTGGGTAATGGTAGTGGTTGTTATACCAGGCCGCCTTCTAAAGGGCAGCAGCGCGTGTGTAGGTTTTACGAGAGTGGGAGGTGCAAGAAGGGAGCTTCGTGCAAGTATCTGCACCAACAACCATGAAAGGTCGTTTTGTTGGTCCATCTTTTTTTTGTATAATTGATTAATCATAATATATATAAAGCGTGTTGTCATTGGGGACTGCCCAAATGTGTTAGTTTTATAGTGTAACCGGTCTCCATTAATTTAAATCCATCGGTCATAATGATCCATACAGTTCCATTTTCTTGCTCAACAATAACATTTAGTTGGTGTTTGTAAAGGTTCGTTGCCTTTCTCTTTCTCTAGCAATAAATGAGTTGCAAGATGTAGTATTTATGAAATAGGAGTAATAACAGCTATGTTGTATACTTGCATGTATGCATTAGGTGTGACATTTCTGTGTTAATGATGTAGCTTATATATCTTACATCCATATGAGTTCAGGTGTCGAGTCAAATGGTCTTGTAAACCATCCAAGATTGACTGAAAAAAAATAAGCAAGTCGACTATTTCAGTAAGAGCCGGGTTGAGCTGAGGCTATTCAGGTATAGAGTTACGTATTTTGGATGGATATTCTCCGGTAATACTTGTTGAAGTAGGCCATGATAATGTTGAGATATCTCATATCTAATTTGTGGATGATGCTTTAATTTTGGGGAATGGTCTCATGAAAACGTTAAAACCTTTGTCGTCTTCTAAGATGTTTTCACTTAGCATTCGGTTTAAAAGTTAATTTTTCTAAAAGCAAGATTTTTGGAGTTGGGCTACTATGGACGGTACTAATTTGCTTGCCTTAATCCTTTGTTGTCAGCCTTCTTCCTTACCTTTCACCTTTCTTGGGTTACCTGTTGGTGCAAACATGAATAAAAGTTGTAATTGAAAGCGGATTATAGACAAGTTTCACAATCGTCTCTCCTCTTGGAAAACAAGGTCGCTTGACTTACACTTCTAAAATCCGTTCTTGGGGCTGTTGTACTTACTACTTCTCCTTATTCAAAGCTCCAATATGTGTAATTAGCTATCTTGAAAAGCTTAGGTGCAACTTCTTTTGGGAGGTTCTTTAGATAATAAAAAATTGCATGGGTAGCTTGGAAGCAAGTGTGCTCTTCAAAAGATTGTGGTGGACTTGGGATAGGTAGTTTGCTTGCATCAAACCTTGTGATGTTAACTAAGTGGCGGTGCTTGCTTCAAATCGGAAAATAACTTTCTTTGGCACCAAATCATCACTTCCATCTTTGGTACTCATGGACATCTTGAAACCAATATCTCAATTCCTATCCGTCATTCTCATGTAAGCCCATGGAAAGAGATCTATAGCCTAAACAAGGATCTCTTAAAGGTTAACATTAACCTTGATTCGATTATCTTAAAGAAAATTGGTGATGGTTCGGTTGTTAAATTTTGGCATGATTATTGGTTTGGGACATCTAATTTTATGTCTTTGTTTCCAAGAATGTATGCTTTGGAACAAAGACTGATTAATATCCGAGAGATGCTTTAGTGGTAGCTCAATCGACCTCTCATCTCATGTTTGGGCATGGCTTAGAAGTCCAAGAGATGGCAATGAAAAGGCCCAATTCGATGATTTAGTGAATCTACTTGTGGGCTTTAAACCTAATGATGTGACAGACTCTGGACTTGTTCCTTCATTCCTCAACACATACATTGTTTCCTCCATGCGGTTTTTTATTGATTCTTCCACATTGGTTTCCACCATTGATAAGGTGAAATAGAATAAACTCTCCCTATTAAGATAAACATCAACTCATGGAGGTTGTGCAAAGACTGATTGCCTACTCGCTCGAACTTAATGCTCGTGGGATTGATATTGATTCTCTTTGTTGCCCGGTTTGTAACGATGCCATCGAATCAACACCACACCTCTTTGTCGAGTGCATTGTTGTCGATGATATTTGGTCTAGGATTAAAGATTGGTGGGGCTGGTTTGCACCCAAATAATCTTGATGGCATTCTTTCTTGGCATGAATCGGCACAACTCAACCAAAAGGAAAAACTATGCTTGATGTCGTTGTCAACACCTCCACATGGGTCATTTGGCGCTTCGAAATAGAGTTTGCTTTGACTTGAAACCCAGTCGAGGCCTCTCATGGAAGAAGTCAAGACTCTTTCACACCTATGGATTACTCATAAAAGCAAAACATCCGGTTGAATTGGCTCGAATGGATCACCATCCTTAGAGTGGCTTGCATTGTTTAGTCAGTATCAATATTTCGTTGTATCTTTGTTCTAGCATCTTGCTAGTTTTTACAAATCATTACAAAAAAAAAAAAAAAAAAAAAAAACCTTGTTGCTTACCATGGCATATATACTAATTTATTTTTGAATTATCTCTACATAGTTATAGTCATTGCACGTGAATCCTCGCTTGTAATGATGAATTTATATAAGAGCAATTCTATATTCACACAATTTTTAAAAACATAAATTCACTCACATATGTGTCATGTAAGATGTACCAATTAGATTGCATTAAGTTTTCTCCTTATTCTTTTCAATCTCCATAATTAAGTGTCACATGTGCGTGTAACTATTTTTCGCGAGAATTATGTAAATTTATCATTTCTCTTTATATAAACCCATACATAACACATTGGGTTGGGTCATTGATGCAAATAATGTCTAAAACGTTATTGTTATCTTCGATATCTCTACGTTTTGATGATAACAAATGTAATAACACGTTACATTAAAATTAACGTAAACAAGTTTTTAATCGAAATATCACGTTTCTACATACATCACTCTAGGTAAGAACAAACAAATTTACAAGTTGACAAGTGATCAAAGAAGTGAATTTGTGTTTCAAACTTCCCATTTTAATGTGACAAAACATTTTTCCAAAAATACATTTTACAAGTTATTTTTGAATATTAAAGAAATGTTTTAATAGAAAAATAAGTTCAAATATTCCCAAAAGCTATTTTTTCTCCCAAAACAGCTCGTAACTTCCCCAAATAAACTCTCAACACTAAAGACAAAAATTGGAGCATTTTTGTCTGGAACGGTACCATGGTACCACTAAATTTAGTGGTATTTAGTGGTACCGTCCACTGTTACGGACAATTTTTTTTCTCCCTATAAATACCAGCCATTTCACAGATTTTTCTCATCCTTTTTCACACAAAACTTTCTGAGTTAAAGTCTCCTAACACACACTCTCCTTTGATCATTTAAATAGTTTTCTTTTGTTTTAGAGTGATCCCTTCTTCCAACCAAGTGATCACCTTCATTCCTTTCCTAGTGTAAGAGAAGAACATATAGTATCAAGAAGATACTCAGTGTTGTAGTTATAGTAGTGTGCACTTGTAATATTTGTTACACACTTGTTGTATCTTGATATACATCAAGTAGTCTTGAGTCTTGTTTAGATAACTTGTGTGGATCATTTTAATCTTGTCGAGATCTTGGAGATCTCTTGTGGTCTGTGAGTTAGTATGTTGATCAAGTGCATCAAGTCTAGATCGTGGTGATCTAGTAGTTCGTGTGATTAGCAAGGATCGGGTAGATCGTGAGTGAGATTGGTACTAGCTTGATTAGTACTCGACAATTAGCTTAGTGTCGGAAATTGTGATAAGCGACGTTGTACGGTTTTCTCCGCCTCAAGGGAGTTTGTTGACATAATGCTTAGAACTCTCGAGTTGGGTACTCGAGGAGTGGAGTAGGGCGAAGAAGAGCTTCGTGTGACTGAACCACTATAAATCTCTTGTCTTGGTTTGATCTTTCCATGTCTTACTCTTTACTTTCAGTACTTACTTTCAATTGTTTTAGTGTATCTATTATAGTCTTGTTAAGAAAGATTCATATTGTTGTGGCTTGATTTCACAAAGGACTCAATCGAAGTTTTTCACAAGTAAACTTTGAAAACTAAATTAAAAGCGGTAAACTATTCAACCACCCTTCTAGTTTCCCATATGGTCATAAGAATAGGGTTTTAGGCGACCATGATGTGTCATATTGAGATGTAATACTAGATGTCACTATATTCACCACCGCCACTTCACCATTCACTCCTTCACCATGCCGACCACCAAACCAAACACATAAACATACCCACTTAAATACAAAATGGCTAATGAATAATGATTTGCACACTCTTATTTTTTATTTTCACACTCCAAACTGTGCTTTAAGCAGTTGTACATTTATCATATGTTGCTTTTGAAAATTGTACATTGAAGTATGCGGATCAAAAGTAAGAGTGTGACAATCAACACTCATACAAAATACCCCACAATATATATATCTCTCTCTGTAAAAACAAATTGGTGATACGCACCACCGAATGGTTGCCAAAAGTGATCCAACCACACGTAAATGGATGGGGCCGTAATGGTCGTGGTTGAGGTGTCTTGCCGCGTGGTCTTATGCACCATTACGGATAGTCTAAGAATAAACTATTTATAACTCACTATCGATTATTACATAATGATGCTTGATAGCAAACCTAATTGCATATTTACAACGAGTTTTAAGGTGACTATGGTATTAAAAAATATTTAACAAAGTATGCGGTTTTAAAATTAATTAACATAGTATGTGATTAGATTTTTTCTTTTGATAAAATCATAAATAAATAAAAAACTCATGAAAGATGAGTCCTTTTATCAACCATCATCTTCTTTATTACATACATTATCCTCATCTCCTTTGTACTTGTTATTTTCGTTCTTGCTTGCTTATGTACGACAAGATTTCGACGTCATTACTCGTGGGAGTTTTATGTGTTCTTGTGATGATTATGATATCACTACGTATGTACCATCCGCATCATCGCCAAGAGGAACCTGTAAGCAAACAAGGTTGCTGCTATCATCACAAGAGATACTAGCTATCTACAAAACCAATACCATAAAACAATATTAAGCCATAATTTCCGCAATTTAAAGTTCATACCAAACTACCAAAGTATCCTAATTAAGTTCGTATTTGCTCAAATGTATCAGAAACACCCTGAAGGAACCTAATCGAATTGACATCGAACGACTTCATTCATAGAAATATAATGTTTTCTTTGCTCCTAACGAGTTCCTCCAAGTGATGACGCCAAAATCATGCATGTATATCATCACATCACCGATGATGGAGTCGACAATGACGATCGAGATGAGAACGACGTCGATTACTATTATTGTGTAGGCATTTTATTTTCTTATTTAAAAATTCATGCTTATCAGGGATAAAATCCCACCTTCCATATAATTTGATCTAATGATGAGGATTAACCTAAGATATAATAAATAAACCTAAGTCCATGTTTTTTTTTTTTTTTTCTTTTCTTTCACCTATTTTTTTAATTCACGTTATTCATGATTTTTAGAATTCGCATTTTTTCTTTGCTTTCATACGTTTTCGTCGTTTTCATATTTTCATATATTTTCATATTTTTCGTCCGTTTTCATACTTTTTAGTTCGTTTCATACGTTTTCAT
>CM040246.1:170002330-170045270 GCA_022545495.1 Chrysanthemum lavandulifolium
AAGGTCGTGAGCGTGGTAAGAATTGGGAGGAAGTTATGCACTCAAAATCATGTCGCCGAAATAAAGTGGTTGCTCAAAAGAATGTACCCGTTAAGCGTCGCGGGCTTCCTCGGTACCCAAATAGAATGCTCGACCACGTGGGGAGGAATTTCAATGTTACGATCTTGTGGGCCTTCTATTGCTAATGCCAAGTTTGGACGATTACCTCCTTGATTGGGAGTTCTTTTGACTTTGGACGGTATTGCGAAGGTGATCTAGACTTCCACACTCGTAACATGCTTTCTCTGTCCTTGATTTCCGATTCTGTTTGAGCAATTTCGCGCAGGTGGCCGTCTGTCCACATTTGTTGCACCTTGGCGATCTCTAAGTGATGGTAATTACATCAGTACACAAAGGATGTGGACTGCGTATCTTTTGCTGGATAGTCGCTCCATAGTTCACGGTTATTCGTTGCCTCTTGTCTTGCGACCACAGTCTCGGCTTCCTGGTGATCCTCTGTCGCTTTCGTCCATTGTTTGAAGTACCTTCTCCGTTGTTGGTTCGTCTAGCATCGAGATGTATTATAATTTGGGTGAGTAGATCCGCTATTCTCTCGGCGTTGTTATGCGGATCGTCATTGTTGTTTGAGTTGCCATTGTTGTTACCTCTGAGGCGTGTGTTTCTTGCAGCCATGATCCTCTGAGGACCAAAACATCGGGTTGAGTAAGCGACATTCGAGCAAGTCGGATGAGGTGCGAGCGGTGGTAATGTGTTATAGTGATCGAAACATGGCGAGAAGCGAGACATGCTATGTCTAACAAGTCGAAAGATGGAAAGAAGATATGAACAAGGTACGGTAATGTAGGCGTGAGCGTAAAAACATGCCATGCATACCCACCGACCAATGCAACCGGTGACGGACTTTAAAGACTCGACTAACATGATTTAAAACTACCACTCTTATCATTGCATGGTTCTTCATAAATTAGACATAGTTGATCGGGCTATGTATAATTTATGATTAACGATCTGCGATAGGACTGGATGACTTCGGATGATGTTCAATGTTTAATAAAATAAAATAAAAATTTTCCGGTTATAGTTGTGATTTTTATTTTGAAAATCGGCATTCTCTATAACCTTTGGCTCTGGTACCAATCATCACACCTCACGGAGAATGAAACACGAGTGTAACGGAAGGAACATAAGCAAATAATAGAACATACCAACATTAATATTAAAAGAAATATTACACCATTACAATACCAGTTTAGCGGCATCGGCAAATATATTACAAAGTTTAGTTCCCAAAATATTGAATTTTATTACATCGACTTGTAGCGACAAGTGAAAACTTCTTTATGCAAGACTTGATAGAAAAGTTTACTAACGATCACCGAAATGCATGAGATAAAAGCGGGTCAACTATGAAAATAGTTGGTGAGTAAACACGTTTAGCGGAAATAAGAAAACTCGTAAGAAAAATTCAAAGCATTCGGTCAACGAAAATAGTTCTCAAAGCAAAGGCATTGTGTATCCACTCAGTTCCAAATTCCGCCCATACAAAACTTGCAACCTGTGTGTACACAACCCATTGCACAAAAATGTAGTGCTTCAAGTAGTCAAGTATAAGTGGTCATAATAGTTCCCAATATAGTACCATGAATATAATAATGTAGGGATGCTCCGAACATAGGAGGCTTCGCACTGCTCCAACAAGGGAGACTCCTTTGTCACTCGACCACCTAGGCGAGATTTATTGAGACACTCCACCAACAAGGCGAGACTTCTTTGTCACTCGACCACCTAGGCGAGATTTATTGAGACACTCCACCAACAAGGCGAGACTTATTTGTCACTCGACCACCTAGGCGAGATTTATTGAGACGCTCCACCAACAAGGCGAGACTTATTTGTCACTCGACCACCTAGGCGAGATTTATTGAGACACTCCACCAACAAGGCGAGACTTATTTGTCACTCGACCACCTAGGCGAGATTTATTGGGAGCTCCACCAACAAGGCGAGACTTATTTGTCACTCGACCACCTAGGCGAGATTTATTGAGGCGCTCCACCAACAAGGCGAGACTTATTTGTCACTCGACCACCTAGGCGAGATTTATTGAGACACTCCACCAACAAGGCGAGACTTATTTGTCACTCGACCACCTAGGCGAGATTTATTGAGGCGCTCCACCAACAAGGCGAGACTTATTTGTCACTTTCGACCACCTAGGCGAGATTTATTGAGACGCTCCACCAACAAGCGAGACTTTAGGACAAGGTCATAACATATACGGTTCAATAAGTTCTAACAAGTCATAATTTCGTAATTAAGTTCAAGGATTTGATTCAAGTTCACAAGTTCTAATTAAAAGAGTTCACAAAAGTAGAATCAATTTAATTCAAGTATGGTTCATGCATTTCGCCCCAAAAATATAGTAAAGCGGTAAAAGGGGATGTGATTACTCACTTGGTAAACGGCGGGCGATGACAAAAGTGAGTACACGGTATAATGTGATGTGTTAACGGGACCTATTACGAATGATATGATATGTCATGAGTTGCAATGCAATGTTATGCATGCATTTAAGTATACTATTTATACCATTTACGGGTTTTGAAAATATTACTCGTCGTCGAAAAATACTCTTTTGACGTCTTGACCCTTCAAAAATGACTTTACAAGTATTTACGTCAAAATGTCATCCTACAATGGTTTTATAACGATTTTGGTGAAATTACTACTTTTAGTCGCAAAACAATGTCGTCGAATTTTCTTGAAATTAACAAAAATGGCTCCGGAAAAGTAGTCGTAAAATAGTGTCGTCGATCGTTGAAAACGAACTCGACGGTTTTGGAAAGTTTGCATCAATATCTAGAAGTTTCGATTCAGAGTTTTCGTTCAAAAGGTCTCGATCATAAAGATATCAAAGGCTAAAGATGGTGGTTTTGCTAATTGGGTGCGAAAATGAGTTTAGGCCAATGTTTGAACATCCGTAAATAATTCACTATGACTCCGCTTGACAAAGCGGCTTTTGTTTTGGAAAATATGGCGATGAACTTGATTTTACTAGAAGACACTTCGTTATAAAAGTTTTGCATCATAGTTAAAAGCGCCGCAAACATGGACGATATAGCTAATGAAATACTTGTAACGTAGAAATAATATAATTTTCGAAAATAATATTTACGGCAACTTTATAAGCGGCCATATATTTGTCGTTTTAAATCCGTTTTCTCGTAAAATATGTCCTTAACTTCGTATCAAGTAAACTAATATATTTTGACTAGTCGAAATAATTTGTGAAGCTTAAGGCTCGTTTTGACCCGAAATATGTAAAACAGCAAAGCTGAAAATCCACGAAAATAATACGTTTAGTCGTCAAACTTTAAAATTCACCACGACCCGTTATAACTCCGTTTTATCCGTTCAAGCGTACCGGATTCGTTTTAAAGTATATTTTCTAAATATCAAGGCCAAAATGTCGTACCAACAGTAGGTTTTCCAGAATTTCGATTTAAGGACAGAGCGTAAAATATAGTTTACGAAAATAGTTTTCTCGGACAAAACCTATTCTAATCCTTCAAATCAACTTCAAAGCTAATCTAATCCTACCATACACCTTCTTAGGGTGTCATGGGTTCCTAATCACCATCAAGACCAAAGGATAACTTGGGAATAATTATAGGATGACTATAAATATATATAAGTTCTAAAATCATGAAATAAATGGTATAAATCACATAACATGCATATAAGCTCCAAAATGATAAGAAACATATGAAAATGACAAGGAAACTTAAAATGATAAGAATATGCTTACTAGTGCAAGTGAAGAGGTGTAGGTAACAAAGGATTAACTTAAATATCCTTGGTTTTATTTCAAAACCATATAAAGGATATAAACTAGGTTGTAAACACTTGATTTTGCAAAACTTGATCCCTTTGTTCTTTGATATTGTGACCGGTTGAAGGAGAGAAACAAGAAGAGAAAAGAAATTTTGAGTATCTTGAATTATTGGCTAGTGAATATATGAATGAAGTTTGAGTGCAATAATATACAAGTAAGACTTTTGAGTGCAATTGTTATGATACATCCCCATAGAACCGAATATGGGGATTGTGTTTCTAAATTTTATATTTTTTTTTTTTCTTTTGTCACATGTATTACTTGCATTATTTGTAAAGAAAATGTAAAATTTTGTAGGAAATGTATAAGTGAATGTAAATAGACATTTTGGTACAAGTAAGTTTTGATAGATCAAAATAGATTGTAATGATATAATAAAAATTGTAAAATACTTTCCTTGTGAAATTTGGTGATAAAATAATTATCGTATAATTTTTAAGAAAAAGCGACGTAATAATTAAACTTTAACGATTAATGTACCAAATAAATTAGAAACACTAGGAAAACTAAAAATATAGTTTTATAGACTAAATGTAAGTTTAAAATACCTCGGGATCATTTTGAAAGTAACGGGTTAAATATTTAAAATAATAGCTCACGCGATAAAAATTATTAAATATAAAAATTACGCGTTAAATGTGAAATGAAATGCCATGAATGAATTAATATGATGCATATATAATTTAAGAAATGACGAATTTGAGAATTGTGACACTATGATGATCAATCCCAGAATTCCATTCATTTTAAAAGCAGGTAATTTGGGGTGTGATTTGGCATCGAGCTTGGTTATAGAGAACTAGGTTGCATCATTGACCCTAGACTATAACCACATCATCATAGCATCTCATCATATCATTACAAGTGCATATTCTTTATGCATGCGAACTTTATGCATGCGAACTTATGACTCAACACCAAACATCATATGAGTCGATTAGTCCAAGCATTGCATAGTTACTCCTAAATTATACATAGCCTGATCACCTATGTCTAATTCAGGAAGAATCATGCAATGAAGGGAGTAGTAGTCTCATATGAGTAAGCAATTCCGTGTCGAGCCAAATTTTCAAAAGATTTTCTTCAAACCACTTGTTTCGGTTTGATCCGCGTGGCGAGTTCTTGTTTGATGAGTTGCAAAGATCAAGCTAGAAACAAGTCGTTACTAAACCGATTTAGCCTAATCGTTGTACGTTCTTGTTTGATGAGTTGTGGGATTAAGTAAAATCGGTTACCAAAAAGTCTTTGAGGGTTTTGCTCGAGAATGGGAAGGCTTGCCTCATCAAACCCTAACCCCGAGAGATCAACACGAACTGAATTGAGATGAATTCCTTTTTAGATGGTCGAATGTGACAACTCGCAATTCGAGTCATTTCTCGAAACAATTTATGCCTCATTATTTCAACATTTATAGTAAACTTGGTTTACTTGTTTCAAATCGCGTAACCTTTAAGGTTTAGCGGTAATTCATGATCATAACATCACGAACATTTCATATGGACTAAGATTAGTCTACATTTCATTGACATCATTTGCATCATGATAGTTCATTCATGACATTGCATTTCACATTTATCGCGTAATTTTTATATTAAATAAACGTTATCGCGTGAGTTATTATTTTGTGTATTTAATCCGTTACTTTCAAAATGATCCGATGTATTTTTAAACTTACATTTAGTTTATAAAACTATATTTGAGTTTTCCTAATGTTTTAAATTTATTTGGTACATAAATCGTTAAAGTTATATTATTACTGACGTTTTCTTAAAAACTACACTATAATTATTTTATCACTCAAATTTCACAAGGAATGTATTTTACAATTTTATAATATCATTATACTCTATTTTGATCTATTAAAATTTACTTGTACCTAAAAGCTACCAAACCTTACAAGTTACATTTAACTACACAATGTACTTACATTTTGACAAATTATATACAAGTAAAAAATAAAAATAAAAAATAATAATTGAGATTCATCCCCCAAAACCGTGAAGGGGAGAGGTAACATTATTAAAGTGGGTAGCAATTGTCTTGATTATATATATATACACTCCAAGTCACATTATTTCATTCATTCATCCCAATTTTTCAACAAGTTAGTAAAAGTTTGCTTTCCTCTCTTGTTCTTCATTCCAAAACCGGCCACACACAAGAGTTCATAAGGGATCATCAAATCTTTCTCAAGCACAAGTAATTTCAATCTAGTTAATACTCTTTATTAGGTTTTGAAATAAAAACCAAGAGTATTTAGGCTTAACCTTGTTACTTGCACCTCATCATATTCATTTGTAAGCTTGTTTATTCATTTTTCATGTTTTCTTATCATTTCATATGTATCTTTTCATTTTTTGGAGCAAGCATGCATGATATGTGATTTATACCATTTTTAACATGATTTTAGAGTATATATATATATTTGGTCATCCTATAATTATCCCCATGGTATTCTTTGGTCTTGATGGTGATTAGGAACCCATGACACCCTAAGAAGGTGTATGGTAGGATTAGATTAGCTTTGGAGTTGATTTGAAGGGATTAGAATAGGTTTTGTCCGAGAAAAACTATTTTCGATAACTATAAATTATGTTCTGTCCTTGTTTGATTTTCGGAAAAACCGACAGTTAGTACGAAACTTTGGCCTTGATATTTAGAAAATATACTTTAAAACGAATCCGTGGCGGCAGGCGGAATAAAAGGTTATAACGAAGAAGTTATGGATTTTACAAGTTTGACGACGAAATATATTATTTTGAAATTTCAACAACATATTTTTAGTTTGTTGGTCAAAAAGCAGACTTAAGCTTCACAAATTATTTCGACTTATCAAAATATATTAGTTTACTTGATCACGAAGCTAAGGACGTATATCGTAGAAAGCGGTTTGAAGCGACAAAGATATGCGTTTTCATAAACTTGCGTAACTATTATTTTACGAAAACTATATTATTTTCGTTACAAGTGTTACATTAGTTATGTGACATGTTTCTTGTTTGTTTTAACGAGGTTGTGAAACTTTTGGAGCGAAATGTCTTCTAGTAAAATCAAGTTCACCGCCATATTTTTCAAAACGACAAGCCGTTTGTATAGCGGAGTTGTAGTGAATTATTTACGGATGTTCAAACTTGGCGAAACTCATTTTTACGCACAACAATTAGCCAAAACCACCATCTTTAACCCTTATTATCTTTATGTTCGAGACCTTTTGGACGAAAACTCTGACTGAAACTTCTAGATATCGATACAAACTTTCCAAAATCGTCGAGTTCGTTCTCTAACGATCGTACGACACCGTTTTACGACTAGTTTTCCAAAGCCATTTTGTTACTTTTATAAAATTCCGGCGACATTGTTTTGCGACGAAAAGTGAAAATTTCACCATAAATCATTATAAAACCATTGTAGGATGACATTTTGGCGTAAAAACTTGTAAAGTGATTTTGATTGGTCAAGGCGTCAAGCAGTATTTTTCGACGATAAGTAATATTTTCAAAACTCGCAAATGGTATAAATAACATACGAAATGCATGCATAACATTACATTGCAACTTATTACATATCAGATCATTCGTAATAGGTCATTTTCGAGATTCACGCTATACCTCAGTGTATCCACTTTTGCCATCGCATTATTGTCCATGTGAGTTTCATAGCCCCTGCTTTTACTTGTTTTCATAACTGTTTTGGGGGAGATGCATGCTTAACTATTTTTCATAAGTACTTTAAACTATTACGGATTACCGTGAGTTTCATAGCCCCGCTTTACTTGTTTTCATAAGCTTTTTTTGGGGAGATGCATGTTAACTATTTTTCATAAGTACTTTAAACTATTACGGATTCAGTGAGTTTCATAGCCCTCGCTTTTACTTGTTTTCATAAGCTTTTGGGGAGATGCATGCTTAACTATTTTCATAAGTACTTTAAACTATTACGGATTCCGTGAGTTTTCATAGCCCCATTTTCAATTGTTTGTACTATTTTGGGGAGATACATGCTCATTTATTTTCACAAGTACTTTAGATTTTTAAGGCTAAACTCTATCATGATCACCTTGTTTCTAAATCAAAGGTTATACTATATCAATTGTTCTTGTTTGCGTTACGGTTCTCGTCGTATAACGTTCTAAATCAGTTGACTACTGATACATTGAGTTAGGTGCTATTGATTATGTGCTATAGTTCTACGTCGTATAAAGTACTATGTTAGTTGACTACTGATACATTAAGTCATGTGCTATTGATTATGTGCTATTGTTCTACGTCGAGTTAGATACTATTGTGAATTCATTTGACGATGTGGGCTTGAACACAAACTATACACATTTTGGCAGTGGGTTGTGAACACACAGGTTGCAAGTTTTGTATGGGCGGAACTTGGAACTGAGTGGATTCACAATGCCTTTCTTTACATAAACGATTTCTAAAGGCTTTACATTTCAAAACAAACTCTATGAACTCACTCAACCTTTGTGTTGACACTTTTTAGCATGTTTTATCTCGGTATCTAAGGTATTCACTTCATGGCATGCATTTGGACACATCATGGAGTCGTGGTGACGGCAGCGTCTCACTGGGTTTCGCACTTTAAAACATCGTTTGAATTGTATCAAACTTATTTCCGCACAAGTTGATTTTCATTTGGGACCTACTTTGTAAACTCGATTGTTTTATTAAATCAAGCGATGTTCTTTCCAAACGACACTTTAGGTCGTTCAATATAACGTGATTGTGATGCTATGATGATCAATCCCGAAATTCCATTCGGCGCAAAGCAGGTAATTTGGGGTGTGACACTCACGCGGAGGATAATCGTGGGAGACAATCCCACGATAAGTCTAACGGTGTTTTCTGTCTTCTTAGTGCGCAGGTCTCAAGCAACAATCATCAATTGATACGAGAGCCGGAGCCCAAACAAGGAACGCCCAACTTTTGTATCAACAGGTACACTATTAACTTTCTTGATTGTGATTTTCTCTGTTTAACTTATTTATAATGGCTTGTGCACACATAACAGTGTACAACCCGTTCTTGTAATGAAAGGACCATGTAGTGCGCTTGATTACAATCCTTATAAAAGGAGCGAAGCTTCTTACTTTTGAGTAAAACTTATCAAACCTTTCACTTTTAAAAGGTTTTGCTCAAAAGGACAAGTACTTCCCCTTATGATTTTCAAAACCTCAAAAGTTAATATCACTTGTTGAGGGGGAGTATTTGCTTAAAAACTTTGTTCACAAATTGTTCTTCGTGGTAATCTTCCCACAAAACTCGAAATGGTCATATTCAATATCAAAATTTCATCAAAAATAACATTTATATGCCATTTTTTAGGGGGAGAAAAATTATGTGATAAGAAATATGTTGTGAATTGCTACTGAATCTTCGTGTGATAAGACTTCAACCCATTAATTGACGAAATCTTAATAGTCATACATCAAAAAGATTTGTCTTCCAAGACTTATCCAAGTAAATTGTACCTATTCGAGAAGCTCTTGATAGACATGAACTTTGACGGGTTTGACAACCTTTCGGGGTTGTCCACATCTTCAAGGTAGTTATTAGAGCTAGCTGTCACCTAAAAGCTGACAATGTAACTCTTTAACTATGCAACGTAACCGTGTCTCGCGGGGGATTGTCTATCTTGAGTCGATCAATTCAAAAGTGCAGCTCTTCTTTCACCATGCAAATTTCATCAAAACACTTAAGCATGTGTGGAGGGAGTATTTCGCAAAATAAAACTCTCGAAGTGTTTCAAAATGTTTCTTATTCATAAACACTTTGAGAAATTTTCAAGAAATCGATTTTATGGCAATGGAGTTATAAGGTGACTAAGGTTAGGAATAACGTCCTATGATCCTTGAGTAGGAGGGATCTACCAAGGACACTACTAAGAGTTAGAATTAGAAGTCCTTAGGTATGATTATAAAAAGGAGAAAATGAGAATCGAGAGAAAGAAGGAGTTGAAGAATTAAAAGAAAAGCAAAGTAAAGGGTGAAAAGAAATAGCCCTCCGTTATTCAACTTAGGCGACACAAGGGTTCAATTCATATGCTCTTGGTTGTCAATTGATGGCCGGTATTGAAGAACAAAGTCGTCATGGACCCGATGGCGCATGCACTAAACCTTCTTTGCCACTCAAGTTTCTCTCAATGAGCTTGTTTCATTCTCACAAGGAACCCTACGTAAACTATCGGCATTCTCTTAGAGATTCTTTGGTATTGAAGAGAGACCCTCTCCTAGTCTTCGCCGGAAAACCAAAGTGCACTATTGAGTCTAGAGCCACGAGATTCATCAAAGATCTCATAGGTACACTTGACATTTTATCAATTGTCGTTCAACAATAAGAACGCAAGTGATACATTATCGTGTCCTTCACGGATCTTAGCAATCTGTCGAGAACATTTATGAGAGGTTCACAATTGTGATCCTCGGTGATTGAATGGAAACTCGGCGGGGTCAACATCAAACAACCACGGCGGTCACTTCGGTAACTCCCGTGGATTACGCTTAGTGTGTCTCAAGCGGTCTACAATCGTGAGGTGATGCTTGGCGTACCTCGACTCATCTGAATCGTAGGTGTACTTGGTACATCGCGTTATCTCACTTGTGGGACTCGGTTCGAGAACGACCTTTGTGAGAATTAGAGTTGTGTTTTCACACTATGTTGTTAACACGCTCGAAGTTCAAACTTGTAAGTGATGGAATCCGCTTATCACTAACCATTTTTATGTTTTCTTCTTATGGAAACTCTGGAGCGGATTGATCGTGCAGATTCTTCACATGCTCATACCAACAACATCACTAATTGAAGTTCTCTCAAAAGGCAACACAAAGTTTGAATGATTCTTCGTCAAAGTCAAAGAATCTACAAAGTTTAAAGACTAAGAGAACTACATAAGTATTGAAATCCAACGTTAAAGAGCGT
Source organism: Chrysanthemum lavandulifolium (assembly GCA_022545495.1). Lineage (NCBI taxonomy): Eukaryota > Viridiplantae > Streptophyta > Magnoliopsida > Asterales > Asteraceae > Chrysanthemum > Chrysanthemum lavandulifolium. Next base: position 170,013,152 of record CM040246.1, read on the forward strand.
GTAAGCATGTTGAAGAAAGACGTGGAGACACTGGAGCAACGTAGCAGACCTGATGCAGACAACAACAACATACTATCACTTTCACCACAAAGAACAATGAACTTAAGAACAAAGAAATCAAAAGACGTCAAAGTAGAATACTTCAAAAGATACAAGATCCCTACACTGGGGAGATTGTTCGAATCAAGGCACTTCTTCTCACAAGAAAGAAGAATGTTAGAAGACGTCAAAGCTACTATTACATCAGCACCTACAACGTTTATATTATCAATCACTAACACTTATGGGGAGATTGTTGGAATCACTCCTAAACTAGATTTCAAGTGTTAGTAATTAATATGTAATAGTTAGCTTAATATGGCTTTTATGTTAGTAATCATGCCAAGGCTTATGTAGAAAGCCCATGAGCATTGGCCCAAGCCCATAAAGGAAAGGAAGGGAACTTGCATGTTGCCCTAGTTCCTTCCTATAAATAATGATTGTAAACCCTCACTTGAGGGTTAGTTGTTCAATTCACACATTTACTCTCTACGCATAACTCTTCAATATTCATACGTGTGTGTGTGTGTGTGTTGTTTGTCCGATCTCTTCTTCTCTATTTCTTCTATTGATGCTTGTGTTATGAATATGGGAACCTAACAAAAACAAATTATACAATTGCGACAAGAATAAAATTATCTTTCTATAGAGATCTAATATTGTATACTTTCGACGAACTTATTTTTTATCGTTTTTTACGGGTTTTGATATATTACACTATAAATGAAAATTTTAAAAATACTCTTTTGTGTTAACACAACCCCTAAACTACAAACCCTAAACCCTAAGAACCCTAACCCCTAAACCCTAAAAAACCCTAAACCCTAAAACCCTAAACCTATAAAACCTTAAACCCCTAAAAACCCTAAACCCCTAAAACCCTAACCGCTAAACCCAAAAAACCTAAACCCTATCCGCTAAACCGTAAAAACCTAAACCCTTGACCCCTAAAAAGCTTAAACCAAAAAAGTCAAACCCCTAAACTCTAAACACCTAAACCCTAACCGTAAACTCTAAACCCAACAAAAAAGTCGGAAAAAAAAATCGTCGAAAGTATATGATGTGAAATATCAAATTAAATGTAATTTTATGCTTGTCGTGATGGTATGATTAGTTTCGTCTAACGATCAATGGTTTGAGAGATATTTAGTTTTTAAAAATGAAGGTGAAAGTCTTTTTAATTGTTTTGATGAAAAATAAATAGTTGATAATGATCTATTTGATCTTTAATTTTTTTTTTTTTTTTTATCTTTATTGAACCAATCTCTGCAAGACAATAGTAGGACATTAGACTCAAAACGCTTGAATGTATGCTGAAAAAACTCATCTAGGAAAAACGATTTTAAAAACCACATATGTTCAAGTTGGTACATGTCGAGAGGCCAAAGATTTTCGAATTCTTCAAAAAATGTTCAACCATTTCAAATAATTTCTAATATTCTTTTTTGAAGGTCGGATCACAAGATAAAATAGGACGAACCTAACTAATATATTGATTATGATAAGCATAGTCACATAAACAATATGAATGAACAACATACTAATAAAAAGGTTAGGAAAAATGTAAGAATGAAATGTTTATCACAAAAATGTTCATTTCAAGGTTTTTTTTTACCCGCGCTGGAACGGGTTTTGGGTGAAAAGTTTAGGTTATTTTAAGATCTCATTACGTGAGTTTTACTTACAAACTGTTTTAAACATACAGAAATAAATTATAAAAGTAATAAAGAAGACTTAAAAAAAAGCATAAAAGTTGCTAGTTAACTATACAAGTTAAAGCGGATTAATTACTAATTGAACGAAATTAAAAGTATTAATGTAAAACTTAAAAATCATGAAAAAAATAGTATTATTATATTTTGAACTTAAGGACGATTTTCGTAAAATGAGATAAGTGGCAGGGATTAACTGTGTAACTTTTTCATTTAAGGACGGTTTTTGTAAAGTTAACTAATTGAAAGATACAATTTCTGTAACTTTTTGTTACACAAATTTTATCTAGATTAAATTGAGGCATTGCCTCTGACAAGTAATGACAGAGACCTTTGTATTTTTTGGACTGTTAGCATAATCGTTTAGAACCGTGGATAGTATTTCTGTTATTTTTTACATAAAAAAATCAATACAATTGTGTTTATAATTTATAATTAAAGGGTAATAATGGTTTAATCCCTTATGACCATCCCAAAAAAGTAGCCATTGCAAAATAAATGATAATGATTTTCATCTATACGGTATTCATCATCAAAGTGGAATTGAAAAAATGCCCTAAGCTGTAAAAACGACTAAAACAAAATAGATTCTTGACAGTTTGACTAGTTCAGCCAACCAAGCCATTCTAGCCGGTTTGGTTTGAGATTTTTTAAAACCAAACTGGCCAGTTCAGTGGTTCTAGACGGTGTGACTGGTTGGCCGACCGGTTTGGTGTGAGATTTTTGGAAACCGCGTTAACCTATTTGACCAAAAATTTCATCCAAAAAATGGCCGAATAGTATTCCAGAAAGTAATAACACAACTTGACAGTAACTAAATGTGAAAAAAAAATCATATTGAACGTTTAGAAACTATACAAGTATAAGTTGGTTCACCCACCACGATCTCTCATATATACGCGGGACAGCTTCTGAACTTTAATCCATGGCAAAGATTTACATAATCAATGGTTGCAAATTGATGCCTAAAATACACTACACACTTGTATAATCAACATAAAAGAAATAATAATAATGATGAACATCACCTGCTTAACAGGCAATAACAACAACAACAATGCCACATCTCGCCGGAGCGGACTATTGGGAGGTTGGATGGAGACATCATAACCCTACCAAAGGGTAGAGAAACATCGCCTACTTAACGGGCAACGACATATAGCCTAAATGAATCACTAAGTTATTTTTATTATGATGACACACAGATAGGTCACTGTAACGTAACAACTAACTTGTGTATGGCCACTTTAACAAATTCTGAGAGCTTACCATTTGCAAGTTATTCAATAGCCAATAATGCAAAGAGAAGTAATTTATAATCATTAGAGATTGGAAACATATTACCCAGTTGAGATATAACATATGCAACGACCAATAACTAATTAAAATTAGCAACTACCAAGTAGATATGTGTAGCACACTATACAAAAAAGTAGTAAGAAGACATATATAAGTCGACCTAAGGTTCAGGCGTAGGTTGTAATGGTGCACCGTCTAAAGTAGAGGAAATGCCTGCGGATGGTTTTAAATCAGCAGCAGCAGCTGCAAATGGCTTGACCGATGAGCGAAGTGGTTCAGGTCCCCCAGTGACAATTCTTTTGCATAAACCATCCAAGTTACTCATCACTTCAGTTAGCCTTCCTTTCAGCTCCCCAATTTCTACTTGTAACTCATCGACTGAAAAGCATCTTTACGTGGTTAGTTCTTTATACAGTCATGTTTAACTAAACAGAAAACTGGGGAACCGACAATGTGAAGGAGAAAGATGGACATATCCAAATTTAATTGCATAATTTAGAAAACACTACATGTCTTCCCCACAAATATTACGAAATAACCTATAAAATTAGAGGCCTTATAAAAATGCAAATCCTTGTTGATAATTGATAGATTCGATGAAGAAAACTAGACTTTTATATCATCATTAATTAATAGTTACTCATTTAGCTATATTGCAGTTATCTCAAATTAGAAACATAACGAAAATATAGGTAGATAATTTACATGATTAATGAAGCACTTGTTGATGATATCATGTCATTTCATGTTCAAGTTTGGAAATGAGAGTTAAACTTTATTAACTGGGGAACCGACAATGTGGTTAGTTCTTTATACAGTCATGTTTAACTAAACAGAAAACTGGGGAACCGACAATGTGAAGGAGAAAGATGGACATATCCAAATTTAATTGCATAATTTAGAAAACACTATATGTCTTCCCCACAAATATTACGAAATAACCTATAAAATTAGAGGCCTTATAAAAATTCAAATCCTTGTTGATAATTGATAGATTCGATGAAGAAAACTAGACTTTTATATCATCATTAATTAATAGTTACTCATTTAGCTATATTGCAGTTATCTCAAATTAGAAACATAACGAAAATATAGGTAGATAATTTACATGATTAATGAAGCACTTGTTGATGATATCATGTCATTTCATGTTCAAGTTTGGAAATGAGAGTTAAACTTTATTAACTGGTGAACCAAAAAGGGCAATAGATCCCCTAGGTGACATTTTCATGAAAGCTACACAAATTTAACTATGATATTAGATTTGCGAAGTAGCCAAGTAGGATACCTCTGGAAAGGTGACTTGATGTTGTCTTCATTGCTGACAAAGAGTAATTATATCTTTGAAGAAGTTTTAGTGCCAAAGCATCTGCAAGTTCTATCCTGTTTTCTATTTCTTCCTGTGGATATCCAACAATTGCCACGTTGTATGGAGTAACAGGGAATAAAGACCAGGAACAACATATGTGGTATTTACATTCAACAAATTTTCATATTATAGTGTCTAGCAGAGTTAGATAGCAGTCTTTGATGTTAAATATACAAAACATGCCTTCACCAATATATAATCAATGATAACACGTTTTTATTAAAAAAACGAACCTGCCTTTTGTTGATGTTCTGAGCCTGCTTTTCTTGCAACTCTTGGTACATTGAGAATAATTCCAGTACTACCTTCGGATCTATAAGACCTATTTCAAGCAAAATAAAGAAGTTTGTCAGCTAAATTTGTTATGTATGTGTTAAGTTAGAAAAAAAGAAATAGCTAGTCCCCATTTAGCATATTAAAAAGCGGAATCATCAGCTTTGCTCTTCTAGAAAAGATAATGGTTGAAGCACAAGCATAAAACGAAGAAAAACTATCATAAAAGCAATAAGAAGCATGTGTCTGACCATAGTCACATACAGGGACGGAGCCAGGAAATTCAGTTAAGGGGGACCAAAATTTCATGTAAATGAACCTTTTTTTTTTTTTTTTGGTTAACTTGAAACTAATTTGACTTGCATCTAGACATAGAATTAAGAGCTCAACGACACAACCAACCAATAGTTTGACTCATGTTACCTACTGGTACCAAAAGTAACTACGAATTTCAAATTGTTAAAACTTGGTTCATAGCCCACCATTTTCATAACTTTACTAATTACAAACTTTTCAACCCGGCCAGTTGGTGTTTAAGGTAATGTTATCACAAATACATAGACAAAAAACCATATAATAACTACCTACGTGAGTACGTGATACAGTGCATTCATATTTTAAAACCATAATTATAAAAATATAGAAACAGGAAACTAAAATCAATGAAATTATAATAAAGGGAGCTTATAGTCATCGGCAAGATGATAACCCAATAAAGAAAAGGAGTAAAATACTAAAATTTACTAAGATTAAGAATCTTTAATGACTTGTTTCCTATATTTCCTCTTTTTATTCTTCCATTTACTTGCGGAAAAAACAAATTAGAGACTCAAGGGGGCCAATTAAATAACATACATAAATTCATTGATGTGGGCCTTTATGCATATTGAACAAATTGGGCTGATAGGGGAGGCCGAGCACCCTCTAGCCCCCCTATTGGCTCCGTGAGTCTGACAAGAAAACTGTACAACATTATAACATTACAATATGCATTTTAGCACCGTAAAGATCCATTTTCGTCACATAGCGAGTTCTGAAAAGCGCAAACTTTGCAACCATTATTCACTGGTATTACCTTTCAAATCATCCGTATCGTGTGTAGATATACAAGATCATTCTAAGACGTCCTAAACCTCTGAACCGAAATCTGCCAAACTTTGAGGCACAACTCAATACAAATAGGCATAAATCACAATACCATATCACAAGTCCTAACTCTGTTCTTTATATCTCTCATAATGTAACTAGAATCCGCTAAACACAAAACTTTCTAATCATTCCTAATTTTATCTCAGATAGTTTCAGTATAAATTATATCATTGCACTACTTGCAATGGATGAGTTATAATCATTCTTAGAGGATGTTGGTATGAAGATTCCTCATCCATGTATTGAGTTCTCTCTAAATATTTTCCATGTAATTGCAAAGTGTAAGGTGTTTGCTATAACATTTTACCTTTTTTCCAATGGAAACTGTAATAAAAGTAATGGTAAATTAGGAAGCATAAAAGGAAGAAGTATCATCAACGAAAATGAAAATGAGTAATAAGAAGCACGCGTCTATCAAGGAAACTGTATAGCATATTATAATATGCAATTTAGCAAGGTAAAGACACCTCTTCTAAGCGACTCGTGAATACTGAAAACACAAATTTTTAGCTACCTTTCTTAACTAATATTGCCTTTCAAATCATGCGTATTGTGGACAGTATCCGAGATCATTCTCAAAAATCCTAAAACCTCTATATCGGAATCTGCCTAACTTTGTGACAAAACTCATTCTAGACATGCCTATCTGAATTTATAAAAAAGCAAATAATAATAAGACGTGTATTGTATTGAGTATACCTGGTGCATTAGATGTTTTCCTGACCAAGATATCAGAGAGTGGGGTGCGCTCTGTTGATTCAGATGTCAATATTGGAGATGCCTGTCGAGGTATTTTACATATACAGAATTACTTATATGAAGTAGCTATAATAAATATTAGTGTAAGATTTAAGAAGAGAAGAACTGACGATTTGAAGAGAATTGAGGTAGTCAAGAATGGGATCTGAATTATGCAATCGCTCGGAGACAGTGGTGATTCCATCTTCACTCTTGTTACACACAAATTACAATGAGTTAATTTAATTTAATAAATGGGGATATATAAATAAATATATGAATGATGAGTACCTGAGAAGGAGATAGAAGAGTTGATTCTGATGCACCCATCACCAATTACAAAGCGCCGGTCACGTCCGGCACTAACGGATATATCTCTATGTCGTCTGGGTACTAAGTATAGTAATCATTTCATTTCAGGGGGTGTTTCTTGGCCTGTGTTCTTCAAAAACTTGTTACACGGGTTTTTATGGGTGAAAATGACTCGTAAAAAGTTCGAGATTGGATCAGCTCGAACGAGTCGAGTTAAACAATTTCGGCTGGCTTGTACTCAGTTTATTAATCAACTCGGTAGAAAGCTTTACATATAAAACTTCGTTTCAGAAATTTGGAAACGGAGCTAAAAAATATTCTTCCTCCGTCTCAATTTAATTGTCCATATTTCCATTTTGAACGCTCAAAAGATTGTCATTTTCCTTTTTAGTAAAAACTAGAGAATCTAAAGAAGAATATTCTATTCAGTATGGTTAAAATTAAAGTGTAGCTTTTATTAAAACTTTGATTTCTCTCGACAATTAAATTGAGACGGAGGAATATGATATTTTAATTATTAAACATATATCTGACGGCTACGAAACTTATTAACGGTTTCAATAAAGATATATTATGTTGAAGAACAGAGCTCGAGAACTTAACTTTCATGGTCAAATCATATAAGCGAGTCAGTTCGATCCGAGCCTATATATCATACCACGAGCCGTTCGAGGCAAAAATAGTAGAGCCGATTCGATTCAAACTTTAAAAACTTAAACAGCCGAGCTTTCAGCTACGTGACAGCTCACGCTTCACTCGACTCTTTCACCCATAATTTTTACTTTTGAGTAATTACCTAAATAAATATAGATTTCTACTTACTCTCTTTAGATTCAAATCAATTAAATTAACCGACCAAATCTTTTATATAATAAAACAAAACCCCTAGTGGGAATTTTTCATTTCAAAAAAATTAATTCATACCTTATTTAGTAATATTTTTTTAAAATTGAATTTTTTCCTGAATTTTGAAAAATAATTAAAGATAATTATTTCTTAATTTGACTTATAGGAGTTAAAAATACGTTTTTGTATTTACACTTTTCAAAAAACTAAAAATACACATGGGCCACAATGTTATATTTACATAATCATAGGCACAAAATGTAACTTTTTAAAAAACACGGGACTCTTCTCTTGGATCCATCACCACCACAACTCATTATTCGACCACCACCACTCCTTTTCCTAAAATTGGAAAATCATATTCCCAACTTGATTTATTGAAGAAAATCTTTTCATAAAATTGGAAAAGTTTTCAGTGAATTCACTGATCAAAGAAACAAAAGAGTCCTTAAGGTCGTTATCCAAACTACACTGTGGACCATCCGGGAGCATAGAAACACAATCACTTTCACCTTGACTAAACCAAGGTTTCATATGTTAGGTAGCAAGGTTCAGTGTTGTACGTTCCTATGGATTGTAAATAGTTATAGGAAAAGGAATCTCAAGCACTTTGATTGGGTTTGTGAACAAAAAATGATTATCTATTTTGATGATGACAGAAAATCACAAAGTGCGACACCAAATTCGTTTATCTTCAGTTTAAGGTACTTAATTTTCCATATGTCTTTTAATGTTCATGTGTTGTTTTGGAGGACTGTTAATGAATTTGATTAGTAAACATCACTGATTATATTTGTATTGTTTGGATATGCTATAGCTATCTTTTTTGTATTATTTTGCTTAAATTGTTGTTGGTTTTCTAAATAAGAAATTGTTGTTGTTGGTTGTTGCAATTGCTTATTTACAAACTTTCAAACAAAGTCATGATCGATATATTAGACGGCCAGATCCCAGTGGTGCTGGTATCAAAGAGTATGTTCATATTCATATTCAACAAAGAAATGGTCAAAAAAACTTGATAACAGTCCAAGGTCTTAAAAAATAGCTTAGCTACAAGAAGATTATGAAACATTTGAAGAAGGAGTTTTGCTATAATGGTATTTTTATAAAAAAAAAACTTGTTTTCTAAACGCTTTTTCATATTCTTGGACTACAATGTATATTTTATAAAAAAAAAAAAAAAAAAAAAAAAAAAAAAAAAAAAACTAACTTCCTAATACAATACGAATTTATATTGTATTACAATTACAATTCTTGAAAGCCCACGACTTTTAACCTTATATATACTCAGTTCATAGGCCGGCTTATTTATCCAATCAAATTCCTAAAAGCTATCTGCAGTTGCTCATTCAATAACAATCAAATCTACAGTTTTCTTTGTAGGTATGATAATGATAATAACTCCTCTTCAAGAAATCACCCTGACAACGGTAAATTTGAATATAAAATTTAAGATAATATCTCTTTTATATATAAAAGTTTTCTTTGTGGCTCAATGTGTCCAGACTATAAGGTTTCGATTTGTTTTCAATTGCTATGTTTATGGGTGTTTAGAACAACGATATATAAGGAATTAAATTGGCATATGCTTGTGTGTCTACGAGTATCTTAATGGTACAATTACATCTAAAAACGGGTCAATCAGGTTTACTATTATTTATAATTGGCCAAACGGATCGAATATAGCATATAATTACCTGTTTTGGGCTGCTGATTATTATACCACCACTGTTAGTATATAAAGTTCATGTATACATCTTTCGTTCAGATTATAAGAGAAAATTGATTGTAATATGAATGTGTTGATGAATTTTAGTCATTAAACTTTCAGGTTGTTTACAAGTGTTACAAATCACAAAGGCGAATTATACATGGTGGGATGGAATGAGTTCCGAGTGGCGTAAAGGTTAGTACAAAACATACCAGATTTGGTCTATAAAAATGTTAGTTATTTTTTCTTCTTAAAGGATCACTTAATACTCTCAAATCCAATCAACTCCATATGTGAAGGCTATAAGATCCCATTTGGTCGCAAAGATGGTAACCATGCATTCTATAAATGTACCTATTTTATTTAATGGATGGGTTAATTTCCGTTATTTTGTATCTTGATATAGGTTAACCATGTGTAAACGCTCCAGTGAGTGAGTCTTACTAAGTAGTGCTTAGCGCCCTGTTGATCACAGAAACTATTACAATTATAGACAAATTTGTTTTTCTGAATTTGTACAAATTGGTGCGATATGGAACACTATTGATGCATCCCTGTAATATTTGGGTATTCATAGAATTTAATCAATACAAATTGTTTTATTGATTTTATCTTAGTTGAGTTCTTATATCTTCGTAATTGGGCGAATTTATAGGATATGGAAGTACTTTTAAGCAGTAACTTCATGGGTGTTTGTAACTGTATACATAATGAATTGAAGTAACTTATGTCAAGTGTTTGTGACAGTTTCAATTGCAAAATTCATAGTGTTTCAAATTAACAGTTTGTATAGTACTAATAACATTCCCCTTCTGCCCACAATATATTTAGTAATAACAAATGTCAACCAACTAATTTTTTTTACCTAATTTCTGTTTGAAAATAGCAATTCCAAACACACCTTCTGGCCAAAGTACATTTAGGGACCACTCCATAACTTCATTTTCAATCTTGCAACCACAATGCCAAACAGTCCCTCATTATCTCTCACTTAAAATTGCGATTTGCAACACATATTGGCGGATATTCTGAGTTTCAAGCTTTCTAAGGGATTATAGATTAATAGGATTGACTTATTTTAAGTTGCTGACGGTGAACATGATCTAACCATTTTGACCCATTTACTATATGCTTTTTACTTTCTGGGTACCACTTTGAGTTATAGCTCAAGTACTACAGCGGCTCCTGTTGAAGAATAAGGCTTTTGAGCTGCCTGAGCATTGAATTTGGAAGTCTAAGCTGAAAAAAAAAACTTTAGAAGAAATCATTAAAATCCAAATTACATAAAATTGCAATGCCAAATCACTCCAATTAATGAAGAAAATTTGCATCTCTACTGCTGCCATTGAACATCACCTGGGTAGTGTTTGTCACTGCATGTTAATTACTAAGCAACCATGGTAACTATTAAAATCCAAAACAAAAAAACCTCATAAACTGCACCAAATTGGTCATAAGACCAGATTTACACTTAACGAGATATCATAATGTAGGGATTTAGAACCAAAAACAGCAGGTTACACACCCTTGCTACCTTGAAAAATCATGATTCTAGCCATCATGGGTCACGAGGAAAAGTGTCGTTTGTTGTGTGTTGTCACGACCACAAAAGAGCACCAAAATACGTTCCAATTCAGCTCCAAACACACCGTGCGGTGGCGCACAATACCTTCAAAGAACATAACAGTTTAATAACCAAAGCATACAATATTTGATGCCAGATTTTTGTTAGAAAACCTTATCCAACTCTACTTAGAATTATTATGAAATCCCATTTGGTATGAAAAAAAAAGGCCATCATAGCCTGAAATTAAAAACAATACTACATTACATTACATTATATCTTTTTATACAAGATATAGTACACGATCAATGCCAAATATAGAGATAACATGGAAGTTATAATGTGGTTTAATTTTTTTAACGATTAGGCCATGTTTATGTTTTAAGGATACTAGAGTTTCAAGTAAACCTATACAAGACACACAAATTATAACATGAATCGATGTTCGTAAAATCACTCTCATCCCGCGGTTGAAACTGAGTTTTTCCAACATGAGGTTTCTTTTGAAGATTAATCGACGATAATCATACATTTACATAAAAGACAACTATATATGTACTGTACACAATCTTTTATAGTTTATGCAGGTTTTCCAATATCTGGTATGTGCTTACAAAGACGGGGACAAAAAAGAAGATTTTCACATGAACATTGTATATTATCTATTCATTAACCGTAATTAATTGAAATAATCAAACTTGTAAGTGTATTTCATAAACACATTCAAGTTTAATCGATTACATAAAACAAACAAAAATACATATAGCCATCGATATGCGTTATTTTAATAAGAAAACAGGGTTAATTAATATTCAACTCTAAATTTAATTTATGTCAAAACCCAATCGACATAAAAAAAAGTTATTTGCTTTTTAATAAATAAAAATACATAATTCAAAAAATTAGGAAAAACCCCGTGCGTGCACGGGTATTATAACTAGTTATTAGATACACAAATAAGGATGGTTAACAATCATTTTTTTTAGTTTTTACGGTTTAAAAAAAAAAGAGTTTTGCTATATCCTCTTAATTTACATGTCTACTTATCCTTCTATACACACAAACAATTATGGTTTTTTTACTCATTATCTTTCTAAATTCAAATCGTCAATTTTATAAATTGTCGATCATGTGAGTAACAAGATAAGTAGAAACAATGGTAGGAAGTTATCATCCCTCTTTAACAAATTATTCAGTTTTCAAATTTCCCAAAAAAAAAATTTTCAGTAAGCTCAAATAAATACCTCATACTTTCATAGTGCGCTTCTTAGCTTTTTTTATCAAAAAATATCTTTTAAACCCCTTGCAATCAAATTGTTTATTAAAGTTTCTTAGCTTTTTTAAGGTCGGGTAATCAAAAAATATCTTTTAAACCCTTGCAATCAAATTGTTTATTAAAGTTGTATTGAGACCATGATTAAGGATCAAATAAGAAGAATTTTTAAAATAAGTATGATGAGAATTAACAATAACTACATATTATCATGCATCTCTTAGATGCATCATAATTTGATTAATTTCTAGCTAAAATTTAGATGCATCATACTAGATGTATTTCCTTAAGTTAGACGAATCTTATGTATTTTCATCCTCTGCGGGTCAAATTTGTTGCTAGTACTACTTTGCATCGTTTTCACTTCAATATTACTTCGACACTAATTGTGAATTTGTGATTCATCTAAATGAATAGAGATGCATCTAATTCAACGTAGTAATAGTTATTTCTTATTCTTCTTATTTTAACTTTTCTTTTCACCGAATTCTTACCCGACCATGTATAAGTTTTTTTGCACACGGCAATCGTCAGGATAATTACAACACGAAAAATAATCTCAACCACATATACAAAATCATTTAGAACCACTTAAAATAGTTTTCTTTTCTAAATTATGATTGAAATCATGCTTAAACTTTTTTGTTCACTCACTTTTTATTTGCATTGTTCATTACTTTTTCGTAAAGCAAATAGGATTGGTAACTTTGAACTTATTTTCATCGATTTTTCGTTCACAACATCCCCTTTGTTGTTAATTATTTTACAAAAAATTTAAAGCTTAATAGAAATTTTATGAAATATGTTTTATTTTATTTTTTTTTATTTTTTTTAAGGGCATTAGCATAATTAACCATTTCAAAAGCTCTTTTAGTTCTCAAAAGCTTCTAAAAGTAGCTTTTAAGAGAATAGTTTTTGAATTTCATAAGCTCTTAATTTTTGTTGCCAAACAACCTTATGATAAAAGCTAGCTTATTTTTAAAAGTCATGCTCACATAAGCTTTCAAAAGCCCTCCGCCAACCAAACCCTAACATGCCAATATCAACTTATCAAGCTTACCAACTCTACTCCGTAAGTCTTTCCATCACGTCTCCAAAAATGTATGGTTAAAATGATTTAAACCCTGTATCCACCAGATTCAGACTTTGATAGATAATTAGATATCAGTAGTGTTATTCTATGCAGCAGAGAGACCAAGCAGATGGCACGAATGAACTACGAAAACATTGTTTTCCTCCAAGGGGATTGATAAATGCGGAAACGATGAGACCAATGGGAATGCCAAACCTCTTCAGCTTGCATCCGCTGGGTAAAATTGTTAAAAGGGTATACAGTATTTACACTTGATCATCTTGATGTCATCATACTGTTTCATAAAACACGTACGGAAATGCAAGGGGTGTGTAGCGCAAATCAAAGCACTTTGGTGGCTCTTAAAAAGTTGCAACACAAATTATAGAGTTTTACAAATAAAAACTGTGATATAAAATATCTAGAACCAGTTCACAGTTGCATGATTCTTTCTCTGTCAGATACAACATAAAGGCAACGAGCATTAACCTTTTCCCAATCCCCCTCCCCGTTAAAAAAATGTCTTCTGACTTGAGACACGGATATTCCAATACAGGAGATTTTTGTTTAAATAGGTATATATATATTTTGCAAGCTAACGCCATCAGAACCATAGATATTTGCTGATACGGATTTCTGCAAGCTTATTTTACAGTGCTGTAGCGGTTAGTCCCATGTTTGGCCCAGTGATCCTTCAAGTCAAGCTGACTAGAAAGGTCGTAACCTTCCGAAGAAAGTCTAGTAAGCAATTTGGTAAAAGCACCTCCGCTCATCTTTCTACCACCAACTCTTGAATATCGCTTATTGGCCAACTGTGGTAAAGGATACATTGACATGGTTGTGGTGCAGCAAGCTGACTGCCACCCGCCACTGCCCCACCTGTAGCAAGGTTGTGGTGCACCTGTGCATGAGCAAACCGGCACTGGCATCGCAGATTCATCGAAATTCACTTGGTTTAATCCCAATTCATCTTTCCACACTTCAAGCTGTGAATCATCAGAACTCTCGTCGTTTCCACCAAAATCTGGTTTCATTTTCACACTGTCACCCCTTTTTCTTCCTCCTTTCTTTGGTGATTTAGCCTTCCTGGTTACTTTTCTAGGCTTGGTGTTCTTGGGAGGTACTTGATAAGTATCGGCCATCTTAAGAGGTTCTCTTTTGGTACAGCTATCTTCAGGCATTTCAAATATATGATCCATTTCTTCATCACTAAAACCACGCTTTGATCCACACGAGGGTATGTTTTCAGGTACTTCAGGGGTTGACATGATATTTTCATTCATGAAATTACCTCTGAAACGAAGGGTTGCAATGGCCTCGTCTCGTTCCTGCATAACTGAATTACGCTCTGCTAGTGCAGCATCCCGTTGTAGCATTGCCAAATCACGCTCGGCAAATGCCCTTTTTCTCTCGTCTAATGCTAAGTTTCTTTCTCGTATGGCAGCATCCCTCTCAGCCATGATGGCCATGAACGTTTTTATACTTAAGTGATTGTGATCCTTTACCAAAAAGAAATTTTGTTAGTTTAAGTGTACTGCACCAGGATAGACTTTATTCAGATTTCAGTAGAATAAACTTTATAAAGTAATGTTGCGCTGTTCTAAAAGCATAGGATCTTACCATTCCTCCAGAAAAGGCAAAGCTAAAGTATCATGCTCGATATGGCCGCTCCTGCATAAAGGATAACCTTGTTTAGTATAATAAGAATCAGTAACAGCAACATTGTGTCAAATTGTCAACACATTACCACTATTTACATCATATGGTTAAATATCAATCTCACATGACTTTAGATATCTCTTAAACATTAAAGCCCTGCATCCCGACTAGCATTGACCTCTATCTCCTCATCCCGAAAATTAGAATCCCTTTTTCAATTTCAACATCTATTCGGAAAAGATAATTGATCAATGAACACATAAAAGCGATGGTGTTTCCATCTTCTAAATATACTTTACTATTGATACCGAGAATTGATTTTACTCAAAAGAATGATGTCATTCATACAGACAACTGTAGCAACTTCTAATTATATTTTCTTCTAGTTTCAGTTTCTTGGGAAAAACGAGACACAATGAACGACTTGATATATGTTACAAAATATCATATGAAACCAACGGGATGATGAATAAATAACTCCCTTTATGACAAACCAATATAGTTACGGAACTAGACTGTTAAAAGTGTTCCAGAGTTCTATAGTTGCAACACATTTAAAACTTTATCGCTAGTTTGGGGATTAATTATGGAAGAAAAAGAAAGGAGTCCAACAACCCCAAACCAGCCCTTGGTGAGGACAGGGGTCTAATAACTGAAGTTAAAAAAAGCAAGCAATTTGATACTTAGTAACTTCAGGTTTTGCATATTTTTGGCACAGGGTAACCATAAACGTGATTAGCAAGCAGATAATGTTCTGTGATGGGCTAAAGAAAGCAACAATTCCTTTGTAAACGTTTGTCCACTTGAAAGAGTTTATTTTTACATGTAGATAGAAAGCTTAAAAAAAGGCGGGAACAAAAGGCACGTGAAAGCCCACAACTATAAATAATTGTTTTCATTTGAATCTTTACTTTATTTTAAGTTCTGCTCATTTATCTTCTTTGATCAGCATTGAAGAAAATAGTTGGTCATTACATTATTCCCCCTCCACCATCTAGGTGGTTCTACAAATGTTGATCGAACTTGTTTTTATGGTAATTTGCTTTAAAGATACCACTAAAACTTATTTTCAAAGAGACACAAGAGAAGCTAGATGTATACTTTAGGATAAGTCAATGGTAACTTTTAATTAGCATGCATAGACTCTTAAGTTCCAACTCCTCTAAGAACTAATAGGCAAAAGATCAGGAGAAGATCAGACAAATTTAATTACCAACTATGATTAAATAACAAAGACAAACATGTCTATAGATGCCAATAAAAACAAATCAGATTTTGAATAAATATAACAAGAGCTATAAATATGAAATCAGCAAATCAAACTGGTAATAAGTGAGGAACATGATATTCCAACATTTAAAATATCAATTTCCGATTCTGAAATATAAAACTAACAATAAAAGTTCTTTCTTTTCTAACCCAAAACTAACAAATTGCCAAATTATTTGCCTGGAGATGAAAACACATAATCAATATTTACTTTTACTAGTAACTATTCATGAAATTTTTGGCATGTCATCGTATATATGTAATCTCAAAGTCTCAAACGATGAAAGCTGCTTGAAAACTTAACGGTTTGAATTAAGAAGTTCAAAAAACAATGTGACTGTTGAAGTAAAGATGGTGTGAGATTGTAACTTGTAAATGAAGATGATAATTCACCTTTTATTTATTGAAAAACTTTATTGCAGTTACTTAGATCTAGTTCAATTTCTTCTCATGTTCATTTGATATGACAGAGCCCAATGGAGATACATGAGCATCTCAACACTCAAAGTTCAAAAATCAGTTCCATTTACCTTCCAATAGAATATTGTGAGCAATTATGCTTTTAAAACTTAAAAAAAATATATATATATATATATATAGAGTGAGGATCATGTGCAGATTTTAATTTTAGTGCGGACGACGGATAGATCTGACCACCTATTTCAGATCGATCTTGACTTTTGTAAAAAGTCAAGATCTGCTAACTTCACGGTAGCAATTGACCATGTAAACGATTTTTTAATTTTTTCCTTTTGAGCGAACCTTACTATTGTTATCTTTTTTCATTTTTTATTTTTCATTTTTCCGAGCACTTTTTGTTTTCTTGATTATGAGTTCTACCGTGATATTAACGATATTATGAGTATTAGTGTGATATTATGAAACCGTGATATTATAAAATGATGATATTATAAAACCAACTGTGATATTTAAGTTTTTACATGTAAAGATGAACCTTGATATTAAGAAACATATGATAGTTACTATGATATTAACAATTTTATTAAAAAGCATATGATAGTTACGGTGATATTAACAATTATATTAAAAAGAAAAAGTTCTGTGATAGTAAAAAGAACCGTGATATTAACATTTTTATTAAAAAGGAACGGTGATATTAATAATATTAGTAAAAACAAAAAGTAGTGTGATATCAAAAAGTTAGTGTGATATTAACAATTTGTATTAAAAAAAGTGAATGTGATATTAAGATCGATCTTGACTTTGTAAAAAGTCAAAATCGACCTTTAATATCACAATACCTTTAATCATGAAAACGATTTTTTTGAAAATTTTTTCATGATTCTTAATAATTTATCATCCTCTTTATTTTTTAATTTTTCTGATTTTTTGAATTTTTTTTTTTTTAAAAGCTACCGTGATATTTACGCACCATCCCTACTTAAAAGCTTGAAACCCACCCGATCCTTTCCCTATATATATATATATATATATATATATATATATATATATATATATATATATATATATATATATATATATATATATATATATATGTATGTATATATATATATGTATATATATATATATGTATATATATATATACTTGTATATATGTATATACACGTATATATATATATATATATATATATATATATATATATATATATATATATATATATATATATATATATATATATATATATATATATATATATATATATATATACATATATATACCTATATATACCTATATATATATATATATATATATATATATATATATGTATATATATATATATATATATGTATATATATATATATATATATATATATATATATATAGAGTTAGATCAAATAAGAAGATAAATTAAAATAAGAATGATAAGAAACCACAACCACTATTTTCGTATGCATCTACAAAAATAGATGATCTCCCTTAAAATTCTCCTCTTATTTAAAATGTGGCTATAAATCCTTCTTATTCTTCCTCATTTTAGTTTTACTTCATCGATCCCTTCCCTATATATATATATATATATATATATATATATATGTATATATATATATATATATATATATATATATATATATATATATATATGTATATAGAATCTAGATCAAATAAGATCAAGCTTAAAGTTGTTAAATGAGATCCAACTAAAATTTGACAAACGACACTCTCCTTACAACAAAAATAAATTTGTTATTAACTACAACTAAAATTGTTAAAGTTTCAATAGATTTCTTTTTAAAATTTACGAACTTAGGTGATACACTTTGATTAGAAGTGTAACGTATCGTGTTTTGTATGTGTATCGCTTTGGAATATTTATTAGTGTAATGTATGTCGGTGTATCACTAATCCAAACTCATGTATCATTTGGTTATTAGTTGCAAAATTTTAATTTGTATTAAAATATTAATTTTATGCGAATTATTGCTAAAATTATTATTTACAAATGTTCTAGTAGTTTTTAGACTTGATCTTATTTTTACAACTTTAAGTTTGATCTCACGTTAACCTCCCTATGTATATATATATATATATATATATATATATATATATATATATATATATATATATATATAGGAAGGGATCAGAAGAAGAAAACTAAAATAAGAAGAATAGGAAGAATTTCTAGCCACACATTTCAAATAAGTGAGAGATTTTCAGGGAGATGCATCTATTTTAATAGGTGCATCCTAAAATGCGTTGTGGTTTCTTCTTATCTTCTCATTTTAATTTTTCTTCTTATTTGATCTCTAATCTCTATATATATATATATATATATATATATATATATATATATATATATATATATATATATATATATATATATATATATATATATATATATATACTATATATATATATATATATATATATATATATATATATATATATATATATATATACACATATATATATATATATATATATATATATATATATATATATATATATATATATATATATATACAAAAACATAAAAAGACTCCTTTTGGCATTTACAAGTTTGGGCACTTCAGACCATCAAAACAAAATATTTTTGTATAAAATAGGACTTTGGTGGCAAATTAAAGAAGCATTGGGCCCAGCCACCTTGCCGTAACCACCTGCAATCCCCAAAGGAGACTTCTTCAGTGACTTGAGCTTATGATTTCTACACACATTAATAACATACTTCCCAGATTGCTGTAAAGTTCAAGCCATCTAACATCAGAGACTCAAAACTATAAAAAGATTCGACTTCCTTCTAGAGTTTTAGCATACTTCCCAGACCAATATACCATTCACAGTCTCTTACTCCCCTATGAATACGACAGCCAGCAAACTAGATAGCAATTAACAGATCAGAAGAAGGTTTACATCTTTCAAATAACATAATAAATCAACCTTGAATCCTAAAATAGTGACGAATATGGCAGCTGGACAGATGATCCTCACAATTTAAGTAGAGAGATGGAATTATCTAGTTGGTACGTTTAGAGCTGCATGGTCAATACGTCCATCACCGACCTTCTCCTAGCATGTCAGCATATGTCATCGAAAGTGTTCTAAGAGAAGGATTATGAAGAGTTAAGACAATCGAGTGATCTTCTAGTACATAAATAGTCTAAACACAGGATAAGTAGATGAACAATTTGTTCTTCTGAAAACATAAGCTTTTACTATAATCAGACTGTATACTTATAACTGAAACTTGGATACTACATCGTTTTGGTAGCATTATTTTGCTAAGACTACTTTAATCTCTCAATTTTCATGTATTACAACAGCTACTTTCTAACTAAGAAGAGCAATTAATCCCAACTTCATTTCGTGAATGCTAAATCTGACAAGATCACAAGAGTAGATACATACTTACTTGGGGTACACTCGCTAGGTGGTACTCGAGCTGTCGGCTACCTTGTAGCGAGTAATTGGCCTGGGTGGTGAGTACCCGGGAGTGCCCGAATTGAAAATTTTGATATATAAATTTTGAAATTATATGTAACATGTTCATAGAATGGTTCATAGGACCCTAGAAATATGTTTAAGAACATTAGCACAATTGTACAAATACTTCAAACTGAGTTAACAACTTAACACCAAGTTTTGCCAGAGTTTCGAGTCTTTTGATCAAACCAGTTGTTTTGGCTGATTCAGCTCAACTCGCATCGGTCACTGACCTTATAGCGAGTAACGGCAGATTACTCGATCTTGTGATCCGAGTTTTACAGCCATATGAACATTATCTTCCATGGAGTTCCTATAAATGTTCTGGTGACTTTGGTCGTAAGTTTAATGGTAGCTCTATGAATTGACCATTTAACAATTAGATGCCAATTAAATGGCTGAGAATGCAACCAACTAATAAAAGACGAAGGAGAACACTTAACACCTAGGGAGCAACTTAAGTGGCCCAGGCGTGTACTGTTAAAAAAACCTGCTCAACAACACCACATTCTATTAATGTGCTTGTAGAAAGATCTCAATGCAAGTCCTAAAAAATAGTCAAAGCCAAGTGGCACATGCATGCTTATATGACATGAAACAACACCCCGAAACAACATTAATACATTATTATGTTTATTCAACTTTTAGAAGAATCCGTCACTCTCAGTGAATCGCTATCTACATAACCGCAAGATGCTTTAAAGGAGTATAAGTTGCATAACTAAGTAGGCTCTTCACTAATCGATTAAAATTCTGACTGGTCTCTTAGCTTAATGATTTGTGGTATACTTCGGCCAATCTTCCCTCATTTTTACGGCTTATTGCCAGTTAATTTTTACAACACATATCAGACCCAATAACTTTTACAACATTTCACTGATACTATGCATCTTCGGACATAAACAGGCGTAATAGAATTCAAAACAACATTCATTAAATTGTAAATGTATAAAAATCAAGTCAAAATGTTAAAACACAAAACATAACAGAAATCAAACATTTTAAGCTACAATTCCGTACCAATCATAAACTAGAGTTACAAAATGCTATAAATAATAATAAGGTGAATAACAAGAGTCAAAATATCAACAGATCCAAGTAAAAAGATGAATGTCAAAACAGCAAAAGGCATTTACCGGAGGATGGATGGAAGGTGGAAATATAAGCGATAAGATAAATAAAGAGTAGTAAAATACAAGTGATTGTTTGTTTGTTGGCAGCTACATTTTAGGGCGGGACCGGCGTGGAGTGTACGCCGGCGAGTGGTGGTGGGTGAAAATGAAAATGTTTGTTTAAGTTGGAGATCGATTTGATTGGTATGTTTTATTTTCTTGGACTTTCTTTGTCTTTGACACGTATTGACTGTGTGTCTTTTCAACGTATGTTACCCTGCACACTAAATATTTTTGTCATAATTTTTTTCGCTAATCATCCATCCTTCGGTTGGTTGAGGAATTTTCATTTGCTTACCTTTATTTTGATGTTTATCAATGGACAAATTCCCACCATCCATCTAGTTTGATCTAATGGTGGGAATTAACCTAATATTTAATATGTTTAACCTTAATTATCCCAACTATATAAAGCCTTTTCTTCTTATTTTTTTTCATTCGATTCATTTTTTTCATTGATTCCATCGTGTTTTCCTCCCAACCCGCTTCTTATCATTTCTCCAAAAGTAGTTATTCCAATCAACTATTATCGCTTGATCATCACCATTGGATCACCATCATCATCACCATTCCAATCACCATCACCATTCCGATCATCATCTCATCATCACTTCCGATCATATCATCCTTTCTTTATGTCTTCTTTTGATTTGAATGAACCGCTTATTTCGTGTCGATTTGATTGATGTTGTTGCGGTTGATAATGTTGTTGATCGGTTGTTAATTATGTGGATCGAGTTGTTAACATTCCTTCTTAAGTTACACACCGTGTTTCATGAAATGTGTGAGTGAAAATGTTTGATAATCTTGTTATCTTCTCATAATTCTCGCTTATTAATCAAGTTGTTAGTTGAATTTTGTTTTTACCGCATTTGAATGTTATTTTTATGTCCGATTGTTGTTCAATCACACGTATCGTCGTGTAATATCACTAGCAGTGATATTTGAAGGTGAATCAGATATGTGTATTATCACTAGTGATATTTGTATTCTCACTTGTGAAATTTGTTTATTTGATACTTTAGTTTATGTTTTAGATTGTGAGTAGCATTAGGTTTTAGTATGATATCATATGGGATGCGTGAATTAATGGAAATTTGATGCATAGAATGTGTTTGACAAAATGCCTAAGAGATGGATGCACAAGTTGAGAAGCAATCACATGCTTCATGTTTGTCCATCATTTTATATATAACCAAATCAAAATATTTATTTGAATAAAGAAGCTTTAGAGAATTAAGCAAAGTGCACCAGTAGTTATTGTAAATGAGTAATCATATTCTATGTTGCATTAGTTCATGCTTATTTTCATTTTTCCGAATGGCGCCATTTTGAATTATTTTAGTGCGTTTGTATTTTGCTTTCTCCATCACTCTATATCTAAGGTGATGCAAATTTGATGTCTTGTTCGATAATTGCGCAATGGCCTAGAACTTAAGCCACAGGGACTCTTACCTAACAATCGTGAAGGCAAATAATTTGAAAAACATGGAAATGATTGGGAAGTCTAATCCTTATGTGATTGCATATATTCGCCACTTGAAAAGTTCAAAAGAAAGGTTGTTGATTACAACTTAATCCCCTTTTGGAATCATGTATCTTGCTTAATGCGTAAGATAAGAAGGCCAGTGTTTTGTACTGAGGTTACGCTTTTCTCCTTTCTCGCTCTTCTCCTTTTTGCTTTTCTATATTATCGGTTTCTCGCCTGTATCACGTGTGATATCACATGTGTCAACTTTCTTTATTTTGTTGAATCGCTTGTGGTAATGGAGGATCTTATGATATCACGAGCAATATCAAAGTTGTTTGAAACTTCAATTTGTTTTGTTGAGTTGTTGTGCTTTTGAACCACACCGCAGTTGTTGTTGATTCTTTCGCTTGATGGAGCCGTTGCAAATTGCAATGACAAATATTTTGGTGATATCGCTCTTTTATGCCACATACAAAACAAACAAGTATGCTTTTTAATTTGTAATATCTCGATGAGTGTCTAAATACTCATCATTCTTTACTATTTAAACCGCAAAACATCCGAAAACACTCGTAAATACATCAAATGATGAAAATATCACAAATAAGTGTTTTATGTGTTTTAAATGCAAAATATCAAAATCGGATGAAAACGATCAAGTTTGCATAATTGGCGCTTTAGTCCCCGAAGTTACAAAAGTTGTCAAATTAGTCCCAGTAATTCAAAACTTGTAAATGTCATTTAAGGTCCATGAGATTCAAAAGTTGTCAAAACAAATCCTTTAAAGTTCAAAAATCACAAAATGACAACTTTGGTCCCTTAACTTTAAAAAATGTCAATAATAGTCCTTGGTTAATTTAAAAAATGAAAACTATCAAATTTTAACCTTGTACTATTAATAAATGACAAGAATGGTCCTTATAATAAACTTTTGGGAAATTACACTTTTAGTCCTCAAAATCCAAAATGACAATTAAGGTCCTTTAAGTTTAAAATGAAATAATTATCAACTATGATCCTTGGTTTATCATATTTGGCATAATAGGCCCTTGTATTAACTTTATAAATGTTACAGTTCAGTCCCTATATTTTCGTAGTTACATGTTGGTCCTTGTGATAACTAAACCAAACGGGTCCTTTTATTAATAAACCCACAAGTCCAAATCCAATCTTACCCGCCTAGCCCAACACCCAAGCCCAACTCACGCTTAAATTATAAATACCGCACATCGTGACACCTCTCCTCCTCCTCAGAAACCGAAACTGTGTGGTTTTTCCACCTCTCCCAACCTTTCCACTCACCAAACTTATCCCCCCACTTGTCTAACCACTCCTTTACACCTCCATATCCATCCAAAAGCTTTAATTGAAGAAAAACTGCCCAAGACTTTTTTGGCGCCAAAAGTAAAAATGATGGCTAGGATTTGTTTCAGAGATCCAATGGTGGTGGGATAAGCTAAGAAGCATGTGAGGAGCCTAAAGAGGCTATAAAGAGAGAAAAAGAAGCAGAGGAGAAAAGCAAGTAGAGTAGTTTAGTTTAGATTAAATCGTTTTAATAATTTCAAGTTTTCTAGTGTACAATTAAGCTTTAAAGTTCTTGTTTAAGTGTTTTTGAATGTATTTGAATCTTTATCAAGAATAAATTTCAAGTTTTCTTTTCATTTTTCAGTTTATGTAAAATTTCAATTTCAAAAGAATCTCATGTTAAATTGAATGTTGTTATCAGTTGTTGTTAAGTTCTCATAAGCTCTGATAAGCTCTCCTATAGCTTATTGATTGCTTATATAAATCTTTACTCGATTTTACCTAAAAATCATATAAGTCAATGAAAGTCAACCGTGGTCCAATAAGCGCCTGGGATTATTAGAAGCTAAGTCGATGGTTTTTCCGGTTTCTAGCTTATCGACACTAAGCTAGGAGTAGTTTCTGAACCTTGGTACTCAATTTTCACCTTGATCACTTGTGAGTTCCATGTTTACCATTTTTTACCATTTACTGTTTCATCACTTTTCATGTTTTGATTTCTATGTTTTTCTGTTTCTTTGTTATTGTCTTATGTTATTATAGCTTAATATAAGCAGTTTGTTCATTAAATTCACTTGTGCCTAAAGTTGGAAAATAACTTAGTTAAAATGAAAATCTGACAAATCTGTGTTTCTTAACTGTGTTCTTGAAGTTTTATGCTCAAATAGTCTTAATATGTTATAATATAATGTTTGGAATCTGTTTTAGACTCAGAATCATTTAAAACCTTGAAGTTCATGTGACAAGTGATAATCAAAGGTGTGTTTGGATTTACTGATATATTAGGATTCCAAAGGTTCATCTCATTGTTATTTGTATTTGTTTCATGTCACTTTAGCATTATATAGCTCAGTTCAAACATTAAATTCAGTCCTAGCTTAGCAAAAAGTCAAAAGGATCTTTAATCTTAATCTACTACTTAACTGTTATAAATTTAGAATGCATAATCATACATATTGTCTTTAAAGTTGTTTATCTAGCATAAATCAATCTCATATTAGTTTAATACATCATATTAGATTATCTAGGATCATTAGAAGTTCATATTAGTCAAACCTTTAGTGTAATTTAATAAGTCAACATTTTCATATACCCGTTTTTGAATAAAATAAATAATTTTATATAGGATTCATTATTAAGTTTTAGCTTAATTCCTTTTGGGATAGTAATATTTAGCTGCTAAATAAAATTATAAAAATACTAGCTTTCATAAACTTAGCTTATAAATAGCTTATTTTGTAGCTTCTTTTGACCCCCTTAACTGAAAAGCTCCCCTGTGCACAGATTTGGTAGTCTAGTTCATAAGCTCTTAGAGAGCTTATTAGTGATCATTAACTTGTGTAATTTAGCTTTTGAGAAGCTCACCTAGTCTGCCTCAAAGTTACAAGTACTCATTTTCCATTTTAGCTTATTTACCTAGACCTGCTAAGTGCTTTTTGATTGTCCCATTTTATCTAGTATACTAATAAGTCATTATCGCTTTTATAAGCTCTCAAGAGCTTATTAGTGTAAGCCAAATCTTGTAAAATAGCTTTTAAAGAGTGTAGTTGGTTAGCTTGCTAGTGCCTTTGTTTTTTTTTTTTTCAAACTGATTTCAGTGCTTAAAATTCAGCTAAAAGGTGCCTAGAAAATCCTTAAGTGTCATGTTTAAATCAGTTAACTTAGTGCTTATTTAGACTTGATTAGTGCTTATTTCTTAGTGATAATGCTTATTTAGCTGCTATACTAACTTATTAACTGTTGCTTAGCTTATTTAAGTCACTCTTTGCTTATTCCAATAGCTTATTAGCTATTTAGATAATCTTGTGCTTATTCAATCTTTAAAGCCCACTGTTAAGAAACACTAAGCTCAAATTCAGCTTATTGGTGATTTTCATAAAAAGCTCTAGTTACAAAAGTTGCTTAATATTATTAGCTTATTTAGTTTGTAAAAAGAAAAATCGAAAAAAAAATGTTTAGCAAAAGGTGGGAGGCGTGGCTCAACTCGAGACCTCCCACCTCAAGAGGATGATAGTGGTGTACCTGTATGCCATTGCGCCCTTGGGTCTTTCTCGTTAAAACCTTACACAACTTAATATATAACCACGTTTTCCACAATAAGCTTAAACGTAGCAAATAGCTTATTTCCAGCTTATTTTTAATAGCTTTTTCAACTTTT
Source organism: Chrysanthemum lavandulifolium (assembly GCA_022545495.1). Classification (NCBI taxonomy): domain Eukaryota; kingdom Viridiplantae; phylum Streptophyta; class Magnoliopsida; order Asterales; family Asteraceae; genus Chrysanthemum; species Chrysanthemum lavandulifolium. The sequence goes on from CM040246.1 coordinate 170,039,666, forward strand.
GCAATTTTCATAAATTTGTATTAGTATTAAGTATTTTATAAAAAAGTTTCAGATTTTTCTCATTAGTTTTAGTATTTTTAAACATTTAATTAGTATAAAATCGTATTTAATTCATAAAAAAAAATATAAAAGTCTAAAAAATACAAATCTTTTTTCTAAAATTTTCTTTTGTTATATAGTACGTAATAAAATTAGTTTTACACTCGTAGGCCTTTTATTTCAATAATTTTACGTTTTTGCTGGCCCAAATATTATTTTTACACGTAACGCTTGCTTTTCATTTAAATCTAGTTTTAGATAATTTGAGTTTACTTTTTAGTTTAAATAGTTTATTTAAGTTATTTTGTTTTATAAAATCACAAAACATCATTGTAAAAATAGTGATAGCATTTATTTAATATATTTTAACTTTTTAATTTCTTTTAATTTGCATTTAAGTCAGTAATTTATAAAACTTTTCTTCGTATAAATATTTCAAAACCTCTTCTAATCACTATCCTTGTGATTATTTGACATCCGAAGTTGTTTAACACCAATTCATCCTCCGTGGGACTTAACGACCAGAATCCACTATATTCCTCGATCTTAATTGCATTAGTGTTTGAGTGTTTTAAGTTTGTTACTGGTTGACCATTCACAAGTGGTTAGCTTGTGTAATTAAACTTGACTGCTTAGCACCAATCAAATTTTACGCTTGACTTGAGGAGTAATGTTATCTTTTTACGTTCTAAGTTTTCAGATAATGTTAGGTACTTTGAATATTGAGGACAATATTCATTTCTAAGTGTGGAAATTCAGCGAATTTGATCATAAATGTACCCTTTTAGTCCTTTTTCCCAAAATGGCCAAAATTTTAAAATTTTTATTTAGTGGAAGTACTATGTACTAAACACAACAAATGGTAATCAGTCACCATGTCTAACCCACATAAGGATTGGCTAATCCAGAGCAAGCGGCTCTTGGTAAAGATATCTCAAATCCGTTTATGGCTTGCAATTGCTTAAATTGTATGGTGTTCACCACCATATCTTTAAACTAGTGAAAAGTTGGCTAGCCATAAGTTTATGGCTTGTGGTAAAGGCGGATTGAACCATAATTGTAATCGGCTCACCAAAGATAATATTGATAATTTATCTAAGAGTTATTAGTCCGTAGGAAACGACGCAGTAAAGACAAATCAAAACCGTTGAAAGTCGGTGATTTGCTCAAAATCATTTGGTTATCATTACCAAGATTCTACTTGAACTAAAACAATTGGCTACTCAGAAGTAATGGCTTTGGTAAAGAGATAAAATCCATTAATTTTTCTCAAATCATTGCTAGGGACTAATGATATCTTAGTGGGGATTGATGAGTGTCTAAATACTCATCATTCTTGTACCATTTAAGCTAGCAAAACATCCGAAAACACTCAAAATACATCAAAATGATGAAAATATCACAAATAAGTGTTTTATGTGTTTTAAATGCAAAATATCAAAATCGGATGAAAAAGCGATCAAGTTTGCATAATTGGCGCTTTAGTCCCCAAGTTACAAAAGTTGTCAAAATTAGTCCACGTAATTCAAAAACTTGTAAATGTCATTTAAGGTCCATGAGATTCAAAAGTTGTCAAAACAAATCTTTAAAGTTCAAAAATCACAAAATGACAACTTTGGTCCATAACTTTGAAAATGTCAATAATAGTCCTTGGTTAATTTAAAAAATAAAACTATCAAATTTTAACCTTGTACTATTAATAAATGACAAGAATGGTCCTTATAATAAACTTTTGGGAAATTACACTTTTAGTCCCTCAAAATCCAAAAATGACAATTAAGGTCCTTTTAAGTTTAAAAATGAAATAATTATCAACTATGATCCTTGGTTTATCATATTTGGCATAATAGGCCCTTGTATTAACTTTATAAATGTTACTGAGGTTCAGTCCTATATTTTCGAGAAAGTTACATAAGTGGTCCTTGTGATAACTAAACCAAACGGGTCCTTTATTAATAAACCCACAAGTCCAAATCCAATCCTTACCCGTAGCCCAACACCCAAGCCCAACTCACGTTTAAATTATAAATACAGCAACACAGACACCTCCTCCTCCCCTGTAAACTCGAAACTGTGGGTTTTCCACCTCTCCCAACCTTTCCACTTTCATGAACTTATCCCCACCTGTCCTAACCACTCCTTTACACCTCCATATCCATCCAAAAGCTTTAATTGAAAAAAAGCGCCCAAGACTTTTTGGCGCCAAAAGTAAAAATGATGGCTAGGATTTGTTTCGAGATCCAATGGTGGTGGGATAAGCTAGAAGCATGTGAGAGCCTAAAGAGGCTATAAAGAGAGAAAAAGAAGAGGAGAAAAAGCAAGTAGAGTAGTTTAGTTTAGATTAAATCGTTTTAATAATTTCAAGTTTTCTAGTGTACAATTAAGCTTTAAAGTTCTTGTTTAAGTGTTTTGAATGTATTTGAATCTTTATCAAGAATAAATTTCAAGTTTTCTTTTCATTTTCGCTTTATGTAAATTTCAATTTCAAAAGAATCTCATGTTAAATTGAATGTTGTTATCAGTTGTTGTTAAGTTCTCATAAGCTTTGATAAGCTCTCTTATAGCTTATTGATTGCTTATATAAATCTTTACTAAGATTTTACTCTAAAAATCATATAAGTCAATGAAAGTCAAGCTGTGGTCCAATAAGCGTTACTGGGATTATTAGAAGCTAAAATTTGGATGGTTTTTCCGGTTTCTAGCTTATTGACACTAAGCTAGAGTAGTTTCGAACCTTGGTACTCAATTTTCACCTTGATCACTGTGAGTTCCATGTTTACCATTTTTACCATTCTTGTTTCATCACTTTTCATGTTTTGATTTCTATGTTTTCTGTTTCTTTGTTATTGTCTTATGTTATTATAGCTTAATATAAGCGGTTTGTTCATTAAATTCACTTGTGCCTAAAGTTGGAAAATAACTTAGTTAAAATGCAACCGACAAATCGTGTTTCTTAACCGTGTTCTTGAAGTTTTATGCTCAAATAGTCTTAATATGTTATAATATAATGTTTGGAATCTGTTTTAGACTCAGAATCATTTAAAACCTTGAAGTTCATGTGACAAGTGATAATCAGGTGTGTTTGGTTCTTGATATATTAGGATTCCAGTGTCTATCTGTTGTTATTTGTATTTGTTTCATGTCACTTTAGCATTATATAGCTCAGTTCAAACATTAAATTCAGTCCTAGCTTAGCAAAAAGTCAAAAGGATCTTTAATCTTAATCTACTACTTAACTGTTATAAATTTAGAATGCATAATCATACATATTGTCTTTAAAGTTGTTTATCTAGCATAAATCAATCTCATATTAGCTTACTACATCATATTAGATTATCTAGGATCATTAGAAGTTCATATTAGTCAAACCTTTAGTGTAATTTAATAAGTCAACATTTTCATATACCCGTTTTTGAATAAAATAAATAATTTTATATAGGATTCATTATTAAGTTTTAGCTTAATTCCTTTTGGGATAGTAATATTTAGTCGCTAAATAAAATTATAAAATACTAGTTTTCATAAACTTAGCTTATAAATAGCTTATTTTGTAGCTTCTTTTGACCCCTTAATCGAAAAGCTCCCACAATGCCTGATTTGGTAGTCTAGTTCATAAGCTCTTAGAGAGCTTATTAGTGATCATTAACTTGTGTAATTTAGCTTTTGAGAAGCTCACCTAGTCGTCTCAAAGTTACAAGTACTCATTTTCCATTTTAGCTTATTTACCTAGGCGCTAAGTGCTTTTTGATTGTCCCATTTTATCTAGTATACTAATAAGTCATTTCATCGCTTTTATAAGCTCCTCAAGAGCTTATTAGTGTAAGCCAAATCTTGTAAAATAGCTTTTTAAAGAGTGTAGTTGGTTAGCTTGCTAGTGCCTTTGTGTTTTTTTTTTTTCAAACCGATTTGAATGCTAAAATTCACTAAAGGTGCTAGAAAATCCTTAAGTGTCCTGTTTAAATCGCTTAACTTAGTGCTTATTTAGACTTGATTAGTGCTTATTTCTTAGTGATAATGCTTATTTAGTCGCTATACTAACTTATTAACTGTTGCTTAGCTTATTTAAGTCACTCTTTGCTTATTCCAATAGCTTATTAGCTATTTAGATAATCTTGTGCTTATTCAATCTTTAAAGCCCACTGTTAAGAAACACTAAGCTCAAATTCAGCTTATTGGTGATTTTCATAAAAAGCTCTAGTTACAAAAGTTGCTTAATATTATTAGCTTATTTAGTTTGTAAAAAGAAAAATCGAAAAAAAAATGTTTAGCAAAAAGGTGGGGAGGCAGGCTCGAACCTGAGACCTCCCACCTCAAGAGGATGATAGTGGTGTACCTGTATGCCATTGCGCCCTTGGGTCTTTCTCGTTAAAACCTTACACAACTTAATATATAACCACGTTTTCCACAATAAGCTTAAACGTAGCAAATAGCTTATTTCCAGCTTATTTTTAATAGCTTTTTCAACTTTTGCAATTTTCATAAATTTGTATTAGTATTAAGTATTTTATAAAAAAGTTTCAGATTTTTCTCATTAGTTTTAGTATTTTTAAACATTTAATTAGTATAAAATCGTATTTAATTCATAAAAAATATAAAAGTCTAAAAATACAAATCTTTTTCTAAAATTTTCTTTTGTTATATAGCGTAATAAAATTAGTTTTACACTCGTAGGCCTTTTATTTCAATAATTTTACGTTTTTGCTTGCGCTCCAGCGTTATTTTTACACGTAACGCTCGTTTTCATTTTAAATCTAGTTTTTAGATAATTTGAGTTTACTTTTTAGTTAAAATAGTTTATTTAAGTTATTTTGTTTTATAAAATCACAAAAACATCATTGTAAAAATAGTGATAGCATTTATTTAATATATTTTAACTTTTTAATTTCTTTTAATTTGCATTTAAGTCGCTGTAATTTATAAAACTTTTCTTTAGGTATAAATATTTCAAAATCCTTTCTAATCACTATCCTTAGTGATTATTTGACATCTGAAGTTGTTTAACACCAATTCATCCTCCGTGGGACTTAACGACCCAGGAATCCACTATATTCCTCTGATCTTAATTGCATTAGTGTTTGAAATTTTTAAGTTTATTACTGGTTGACCATTCACAGTGGTTAGCTTGTGTAATTAAACTGACTGCTTAGCACCAATCAATATCTCTTGTGAGATTTCTTTGTTTTTGTACATTTTATATACATTATCACCCGAGATATTTCTCTTTCCAGGTACATGATGGTTTTGTGCCTTTACCGCAATTGACAATCATAGGAGATGTATTACTGTTGGTTCTGGTATGCTTAAGAATGAAACTACGAATCTAATGTATGGTTACTCCAAGCATTCAATAAAGTTTTTGTGCGTTATCCGAATATCATTGTAATTGGTCAAGATGGTGCTATGCGAAAAGCAATTACAAAGAGCTTCCTGATTCTAAGCCCGCTTTATCATAAACTAGAAGTTATGTATCTCTTGTGATAAATAGTTAGAATTGATTTTATGAAGTCTTTGTTAGTTTATGAAATATTTTGTCATTTTATCACTGTGATAAAGCATGAAAATGATG
>CM040246.1:170045370-170114774 GCA_022545495.1 Chrysanthemum lavandulifolium
AGCCGGACATGGAGAACATGCAAGCATACACACAAATAATCAAAGACATAATTAAATTAATGAAGTAAATACTTATCTTGATGTATAATAGGGTTTAGAACCCTAAAATATCGCACAAGAAAGCCTTGGTTCGGTTTTAGGTTTTACTCCAAAGACTACACACAAAAAATGAAAATTGGATTCTATATATAAGATTACATCTGCGACGGCGTCACCTTATGTTTTGTGGCCGCCGTATCGCCGTCATTAGGGTTTCGTCTTGCCACGTAAACCTTGCGGCGGCGTCACCTTATGACCGTGGACGCCGTCCCCTTGACTCGACGCCGTCTTGGTCGCATCTAGGCCGTCGAGTAACGACGGCCTACCTTTAGAACAGCGTCGTCCCTTGAAAACATGCAATTTCGCCCGACCGTCGCAAAATTCCTTCCCGACGCGTCGCAGATATGCAAGTGACGCCGTCGCCTTATGTTTAATGAGCTTTGAGTGTCTCGATTCGACTTTGGCCATTTTCTTCAGTATATTCGCGCTTTTTCGTCCAAATAAGCATCATTCCAGATTTTGCCTTCAAGAGACCTAAAAGTGAAAAGGAACGATATTAAGCAATAACGGATCTGAGTGATCGAATAAGGGCTTAAATGACCCCTTAAAAAGGTACCTTTTAAAACCTTATCAAAGATGAATACTTTATTCCTAAAGATCTAGGGGCGAACCTCACATTTTTTGGGTGGAATTTGAGTGGTATACGGTTTTTGTGCTAGTCATATAACTCCTATCCATGAGACGCTTTATTAAGACTAAAGTTTTACTCGCAAGTGTCATAAAAAATTAAAAATTTGGTGCTAAAATTACCCTAACAAATATTTCTCATAGTTTATTACCCAAATTACTAAGGACAAGACAAAAACCAAGTGAGTGAATAGTTTCTAAGATTCTATTTTATTCTTTCTCCCTACACTTAAACTGAACATTGTCCCCAATGTTCCTCAAAAGTATCAAAGTAATGATAGAGAAAGGTAAAATAAAAGAGAGAAACTAATACTCTCCTGATTAGCTCGGTAGGATATGTGTAGAATCAGGATTAAATCCTCCTCCAAGAAGAATGAGTAAGTAATAAGTGTTGCTTTCATTTTTGCACTTCATCTTCTTATCCAATACAACCTGCAAATTCTAAGAAAACAGAGACGAAACCTCGCGTAAAATCGGCGGTAAAAACTATATAAAACTAAACTAAACTAGAAATCAAATAAGATATAATACTTGTGAAATAGATGTTTGCAGATTTCTGGAAAATTAAGAATTCTGAAAATTTCCAAAAATTACAGATTAGACAGAAAACGAAAATCTGGAAAACTGTTTCTACATTGCCTGACGCCGTCGGGTATTATTTCCGACGTCGTCAGGTTGTCCTGACAGAATGAGTCAGATTGGTTTTCTGGAAAAGAATTCTGGAAAAATTACTTCTTTAGAGACTTGAAAAATTACTACAAAATATCCATTATAACTCGATACAAGCATTTAACTCTAACAAACACACACATATATATACAATTTCAAATATTGTTAATCTCATGTTCATATTAGTTCTAAAAACACATGTGATCTTCACTACAATTATCTTTTTGTAAAATACCTTCATATATAATTACTAATTAAGACGAAGTTAAAAACAAAATAAAGCCTTTTCACAAAATAATGAAAGCATGCGAATTAAGCAATAATAAAAAGATATATAAACACACAAATAAAATGAAAAACAAACATTCAAACAAATAAATATGGGTTGCCTCCCGATAAACGCTTTTCTTTATTTACGAGTCTCGTAGCTAGACTCAAGCCATACTACTACGTGACTTCATTATCATCATCTTCCTCATGAGGATTTCCGTAGGATCTTTCCGTGGCATAGTTATGCCCGATGATGTGTTTTTCTAAATAGTCATCTCGATCCCATTTAGTCCTATAACCCGGTCCTAGTTTCGAGCATTCCTTATAGAATTCGAATTCTTACTCATCACATATCAGCTCGACGTAAGGGTTGGTCCCTTGCACCACAAAGCCCAATGTCAACCTCTTTACGAGCTGAAATCCCCCCACGAGAATTCATTAATCATCATGAACTCGTGATGCTAGTACAAAGGTCGAGGACATAAAGTAATAAAATACAATGTGAAGAGTGTTTGATTTGAAGGTGCAAGATAAAAGGGACAACTTTTGATCTAAAATACAGGATAGTACGTTTAGTTGTAAACGATTTAAAACTGAATATCATACCCAGAAAAGGAAGTAGGTTTAGAAACCCGTTCCCGTTCTCATAGTTATTCCCTTGACACACATACAAAATACCCCTAAAGTAGGGCTGAGCAAAATCACTCGAAAACCGACGCGAACTGACAAACCGATTGAAACCCGGCCGAACCGAATCAATCCGAACCGACCTTCTTCGATTCTGTTTTCGGTTTTGTATAATTATTTCGGTTTTACTCGGTTCGGTTCGGGTGAAAACACACTTATTCGGTTCGAAATAGCTAAACAGACCAACCCAAACCAAACAAACCTTATTTGGTTCAGTTTCTATTTTGATAACTTTTACTCGGTTCGGTTCTCGATTCATGTTTTACCCTTATTCAATTTTTAGGTCGGGTCAAGTTTGGTTGGTTCGAGCCGGGTTTGACCCGTTGACCCAAAAGTCAACAACCATCTTAATGATACACATATGAAAAACTAGAATATAAGAGAGGGTTAGATTTTAGAAGGGTGTATTTTATATATAAGTTTGGAGAAGTTGTCTTGCAACTCAAGACAGAAGAAGATACCCCCAAACACCCAAAACAAACCACCTCTTGTGTGCATTATAAAATTTCAATTAACAAACCCTAGAAAATTAATCAATGGCACGATACGACAGAGCTATTACAGTATTTTCACCAGATGGTCATTTGTTTCAAGTTGAATACGCACTTGAAGCCGTTCGTAAAGGTAACGCCGCCGTTGGTGTTCGTGGTACCGATACTGTTGTTCTCGGCGTCGAAAAGAAGTCCACTGTTAAGCTTCAGGACTCTAGGTTTACACCCATCTCACTTTATTTTTTATTTTTATTATTTTTTTAATTCAACTCTTATTACGCAAGGATTCATTTTTATTTTGTTAAATAATGACTTTTTTTGTTTAAACTTATATATTTGATACTAAAAAATCAGGGATCAGATTTTGTTCAGTGGTTTAACAGTTTTTATCAACACAATCTAGTTGTTTCTTGCTTGCTTGTACTCGACTTTAAAGTATAAGAATGTGAAATTGGATAGATTACCAAAGGTAGTTGTTTTATCAGGTAGGCAGATGAGTTTTAATGTAGGATGATTAGTGAAGAATCGTTGAGTAATTGCTAAACAAGCAAGGACCAACCCCTGCGTTTGGCTACCACTTTATGCTCCTAGGTTTAAAATGATCAGTTAAAAGGGTGACAATGACATTATGTCTTACTAGATTGTCACATACCTTTTTGCCTTAGATAATATTATGTTATGTTTAAGAATTCTGAGGCTTTATTATTCCAACATTATGTAGCTACTTTCTTCAGTCTTGCGCCATGAACGGCATGCTTACTATTAAATATATGTTGAACACTCTAGGAAGGACCTCACTATGACGCTGCATAATTACAACTATATATATATATATGTGTGTGTGCTACTGTTCTTTATAACCTTGACTAAGTTTATAACCTTTGCTTAATTTTTGTTTATTATTTTCTGAATCTTTTGTTTCATGTGGTTGCAGATCAGTTAGGAAGATTGTAAATCTAGATGATCACATTGCATTGGCGTGTGCTGGACTTAAAGCAGATGCTCGTGTTCTCATAAATAAGGCACGGATCGAGTGCCAGAGCCATAAGCTAACTGTTGAGGATCCAGTGACCGTAGAGTATATCACACGATATATTGCAGGTCTTCAACAAAAATACACACAAAGTGGAGGTGTCAGGCCATTTGGGCTCTCAACTTTGATTGTCGGATTCGATCCATATACTGATGTTCCATCACTATATCAGACAGATCCTTCAGGGACGTTTTCTGCTTGGAAAGCTAATGCCACTGGCCGAAACTCCAATTCCATGAGGGAATTTTTGGAAAAGAACTACAAGGAAACCTCTGGACAAGAAACTGTCAAACTTACTATTCGTGCTCTGCTTGAAGTAAGTGTCTTGCTATTTATTATGCATCTTACTAGCTAATTTGCATGCCGTTTTGCTAACGCTACATGTTATATGATGTCGATACAATGATCTTTATTAACAGTATCTCTAATGTGAGTCCTTTTACATCATTTTTTTTTTTTTTTTTTTTTAAATCTTGAAGCTGCTAGTAAGTTACTAATATACCAATTTGAGAGCCTTAGATTGAGCATATTTTTCCAATTAACCCATATTAAATGCCTAGTCTTCAGCTTATACACAGTTTTAAACTCTAATTCTTATTAATGCCATAATGTGTTGGCCACTCATTCCATCATCTCCCGTAGACCGTAGTTGCTTTGCCAATGATGGTTACTTGATGGTGATTCAACTATTCTTTCTTATTTACTTTATATCCAACTTTCTCGCAAAACATGATCCTTTCGTTTTTGGTCCACATGTTAAATTTTTGATAGATTGGTTTTCCCATACAAGTGTTGAGGCATTGTAGAGGGTAAAATTTATAAGTAACTGGTGAAAAGTTGTTTTTATTAGTCATTTTGAAAGTTATCATAAACTAGTCAACTAGTACAAACAAAAGTAGGAGCATGCGCTTTCTTCCAGGTTGGGACAGAGGAGATACTGAATATAGTGGAAAGCTATTTAGAATAACGAAAGATAATTGGGGGTATTTTTGCAAATCAGAATTGCAAGATGAATCTTGGGATTTGGATGCAACTAAAGAAAGGAAAGTTATATATGAATGTGTCAAAGTTAAAAATAAATTATATACAACAAATACTAATGTAATGTAAAGAATTGTTGATTGAATATCAGATTATGCATCCTCCTTAACTCCTCATTACAAGAATTGATGATCAGATCGCTAATAATTTGCCTCTGGCGAATATTATAATTTTTATTTCTGTGGAGGTGACATGGACTTAGTTGAGCAGGGAGGGAAAGATAAAAGTTCCATGATCTATAAAAGTTTATTTAATCTGCCTTTTACTAATGAATCTAGTCTGTCTAGCCACCATGTCATTTTATGCACATTGAATTAAGGGTTCAGACTTCATTCCATTGATACCCTTTTATAGATCTGAACTTTAAAACGTGTCTTCATGCACTTAAATATAATGGAACTGAGGGTAAAAACTGGAGGTTAAGCCTGGACTTAATAAGAAGAAAAGGCGATTTTAGTAGTTCACTCGTACAACTCGAGGCTGTATTTTATCAGCATCTGGTAAGTGTCCAAAAATAGAACCTGAAGTCAATATACTAAGCAGGTTAATAGTTCATACAACTCAAGATAATAGAAAAACAGATAATTTGCAAACGTCATTGTATAGCAGCAACTAGTTTTGCCTATACTTCATATACGCCAATGTAATTTATATTGTGTACACAACCAGCACTAAACTTTGAATATGCTTTCCACTTGAATCACTTTTGGAAGAAATAGACCTGTCTGAAGAGTGACACTACTTAGAAATGTTGATCGTCACGGTTACGTTAAATAGTTATCCTATCGCTAACGGCTTGATCACTAGTCACATCCCTGTATTAATAGATCCCCCCACTTGAGATATCTGTGCAACACAGGAACCCAACTGGTTAAGATTTTCTTTTGTCATACATGACCATTAGTGATACAAATGAGGTTCATATATATTTGATTCATGATTCTTGTATTACTAATGTATCCTAATTATCTCAGGTTGTTGAGAGCGGGGGCAAGAACATTGAAGTTGCTGTAATGACAAAGGAAGGACTGCGTCAACTTGAGGAAACTGAAATTGATGTAATTGTTGCAGAGATTGAAGCTGAAAAAGCCGCCGCAGAAGCTGCAAAGAAAACTCCTTCTATGCAAACATAATATTGTCAAACACCTCTCCTCAATCCAGAATAATTCTTTCTTTAGACTCCGTTTGTTTAACCAATTTCAGACATGTATGTGGGCATGTGGCTTTTTGTTTCTGTATGCAATTTGACTGTTTGAACGTTATCTGCTGTGTTATGAAAGTTGAGAAACTTGGAGGCCTCTTACAAACTGACATGACCGGGTCGACATGGCTACTTTGGTCAATGTTTTTACCTACCAGGTAAATATCAAACATGATCTAAATCCTTTCATTATAATCCCTAACTTTCATACTATTTGCATATATAGTCCCAATTTCAGAAAATAAGGACTATCTGTGTAATAAAAATGCAACTAGTTTGAAAATTAAGTGTCACTGGTGTAATTAAAATCGAATAGGGACTACGAGTGTGATTTTGGCAAAATCACATGGACAAAACACGTAACTTTTTCTAAGTAAAAAGTAACTAGAATTGTGAGCTGGTCGAGTGGAATTGTGTATATGGGAAAGCCAATATTGTATAAAGCCAACCTTCTGCATTTGTATGGGTATAGCCGTATATGCACCTAAACTTTCGCATTTGTGTTATGCATGTTATAGCTAGCGTATGCTTTTATTAGCAACCATTCTGCAATAGAAAGTAGATCGAGTGTTAGATCAAGTTTTCTTGTATTGAGAAAATGATACCACGTTATTGGTGGCTAATAATGTAAAATTGTAACGTAGTGTTTGGTATGTCGTAATTAAAGCCGTAATGGAAAAGATTATTACAATGTAATGAATAAACGTTGTTTGTTTACATTTGTAGAATGTAATGATTCATCACAAGTAATGACTCATTACACTAAAACCATTCCTTAGGGGTTTTTTTTTTTTTTCATTATATCTTGTAATGGAATCAAAATTAAATAAAACTTCATCATTAATTAACCACATTAAATAAATTTTCTATCATTAATGAGTATTTTAGTCTTTTTATTATCGATTCCATTACTTTTTATCATACAAACCAAACATGATTAATAACTACGATGAATCATTACATTACACTTTTTATTCCATGATTAATAACTACGATGAATCATTACATTACACTTTTTATTCCATTACATCGTTTATTCCATTCAGTTAACATTTCATTCTGTCTTACCAAACGAACCCTAAATCTTGTCAGTATTTCAATCATGTCTTTGCAACATACTCTCTACTTGTTTCTCATATTAGTTTTCATAAAGAAACAAATAAAACATACTCACGAACGAGAGTTCAGTTCACAACTGTCTCAAAGCTATAATAAATTTTACAGCTAAAAACTGTAACAAAGTTGAGTGGAGTGACCAGATCGCAAATTTTTCAAAACTGTGGGGATAATGGTTTGTATCTTACTTGTCATCTTATCCTTTTATATGTATCGAATTAATTTTTTTTAATTCTATTTACCCAATTTGCATTTTGCGTCACTTGTGTGTATTTTGTTACTTTTTTGCCGCTCCCGAGTAAAAGGAGTACTAATAAATTGAAGGCAAAAAAGTTATAAAATACCGCATAAGTGACATAAAATGCAAGTTCAGTACATAGAAAAAATCAATATAAATCTCATATTTGTCATAAATCCAATGAATCAATCATGCTCGTTCGTTTTTTGATCAAAAAAAACAAAACAAAAAACAAAACAAAAAACAAAAAACTTTCACCTTTCTTAAAAAAATTAAATATCTCGCAAACCATTAACCGTCACGCGAAAAAAATCATACTACGAGAATTAAATTACCTTTCTATAGATATGCACTTTTATATACTTTCGACTATTTTTTTTTTCCAAATTTCCGCCTAAAAAATCGCATGTGATTTTTTTCGTCAGAAATTTTGAAAAAAAATTCATCGAAAGATATGTGTCATATCTATGTAAAATAATTAATTTTCGTCGCAATGATATGATTTTTCATTGCTTGAATATTCTACCGTTTACAAAGATATGTTTGTTTTAAAAAAGTTAAAATAATCTTTTTATTAATTTTGATGAAAAATATATGACTAAAATTGGTTTATTGGATAATATGATATATATCTCATGATCTAGTCGATGCTTACGGACATAGAATCACGCTTACGGATGAGTGAAGTTCTTGTTCATTTCTCTTTCTAAAGGGAGTCTCAATGAGACCTAAGAAAGGTAATGAGTCCGAATGCCTTCATTGTATTGTTCTTGGCTACCTTTCACTTAGAAGCAATAATCGGAAGTCCAAGGTCGCCTTATCTTATGGGCAATGCCCGCTGCCGTAAAGAGTAGCCATATCCGGGCGATCTCCTCATACTCGGCGTCGCCTCAAATCCCATTTATAAACTCTACAACCGCTCGGTCGCACCGCACCACCCGGGCCTTTAGGCTAAGGATAGATTGCTCGATAGGCGAATTCGTCGGCCGCCAATGCTCTAATAAGTCGTCTTTCTCCTGTGGCTTCAACTCTATCCTCTATTTAGTCATTCAACAGACAAACGAGTCCATCCTTGTGACGAAAATGCTCCCCCTTGAAGATTGCAACTTTGCAATGGGGTGTCATGAAGTGTAATCCAAAGAAGGATTATGTTGCAAATGATTTTGCAATGTGTGGTTTGACACAAAGCTCCCCTAGCTTAGGGTGTCAAGTTCTTCATGTGTATTTTGAAAATCTGCAAAATAAAGGTTAGAAAACAAGAGTATAGTGCATAATTTCCTGCAAATAAAAATCAAGTTAGTAGAATTTTGTTCTTCTGTACCACGGTTCCCTCCTTTGTGGGATCCGTCTAGAGCAATTCCATGGATCCGTCTCGTGCGGTGACAAATGATTCAAAGAAAGGTGATATACCAAACAATGTCGAATATGAAGGTGAGATATGTATACAAACAATAAACATATACTCAAATAAATATGGCAAATAGGTTATCATTCAATAAAACAAAGAGATAGTCAACACATCTCTTAAAACTAAGAGAATGATCAAGCCATGTAATACATTTTCTACTTAATGCTAATGAGGAACCTAAACTTAAGAAGCAACCACGTGCTTAAGGATGATCAAACATGAAATGGGATTCCTAAACGTTCTAAGTTGAGCTTGAGACTAAGACACCGTTTTTTAGGCTCATGGTTGTTTAAGTTTGTTGACCTCTTCGAAACGTTCGAGGAGGTGATAAAACATGAAACGTTGCTCTTCATGTAGTTCATGTATCAACCTTTCAACATGTTGACAATGATAGCAATATTTGTCATGGTTTTGAAGAGATGGTGGTAAAAGTTGAGCTTCTTGAAGCGGAGGTTCAAGTAAAGTGGGTTTAGGATCCTCAAATGAAGAAGGAATTGGTGGAGACTCATTAAGTGGTGGCTCAACAAGGTTTGAGGTTGGAGGTAGATAAGTGTCAACTTCCATACGGTTTTGTTTTGAAAATTTTGATGAGACTGATAGATTTTTGGTTGAAATTTGCTAAAGCCTGAGGACTGATTTGACCCTGATGGTTTATAAGAGGGTTCAGAAATTGTTTTTGAAAACAGTCTTTTGCAAAATGACCTCTTTTGTGACACTTAAAGCATTCAGTGTCCTCATTTGCTTTAGCATTTGAAAACCTTTGTTTCTTTTATAAACCTCAGAGAGTTAGCAAGGAGTGCCCTTCTGAAATTCAACGTTCGGTCATTTAGGTACTCCTCACTTGATCTCTCATCGCTCATCATCCGAATTTTCCCGGAAATCTTGAACCACATTGTTAGAATAAAAGCGGTTGATATTGGTGTTGAAGTGGTGGTCGGGGACTTCTTGACTTCCTAAGACTTCTTTAAGTCGGGTATCGTCTGTTGATAAGGGTTTCCTCATAGACAAATTTCCCATAAATTTCGTGAAGTTCAAGATTACGGATATGATTAGCATTCCTAAGTCCCCGAGAGAAATTCATCCACTTCTCGTGGAGACTATTGATAAAACCAACATTGATTTCATGTTTGGACAACTTAACACCATCATTAGACAGTTCATTTAAAAGATTTTTGTACCGTGTGTAAGTTTGAGATGATTTTCGATTCCTTAGCCACGAAGGTGTTATACTCAAGTTTCGGTCCATTATCACATTTTCCGTGGTATCGATGGGCCTTCATGACCGTGGACTAAGTCATCCTGTGTTTGTTTAGTTGTACTACAACTTATAACCGACTCCATATTATTATCGGGAAGACATGATATGATGATACTTTTGAGTCTTTGGTCCCGGTTGACCACTCTCCTCTCATCCACGAGTCCATCGAGCTTGTGTTTAGGCAAACCTTCAGCAGCTTTGGGATAAATGGACCTTCATTTATACACTTGATATAATAAGGTTCCATCCCATCAAATAGCAAAGCATACGCTTTTCCATTTGTTAAATTTACCAACTTCAAGTCTAGGGCACCTTGTTGAATAAGCTCCACCCCTTTTGTCGACTAGTTGGGGTACATCAATTTCACCATAAGGATCCCGATTTAAAAGCGTTTTAGAGCGGGTTAAAAATGTTTTATAATCACCTTGCTCTGATACCGCTTGTTGTTCCCTATTCACTATCGTAAAAAGCAGCTAAGTATTAAAAGCAGATAATAGTGAATCAATGGCGAAGTAAGATGTAAGCAAAACACACGATATATTTTCAACATAATATTCTTTATTAGAAATCAATCAAAAGAATACATTACCCAAGTACTTGAATAGTACTTGAGATTGAAATGACAAAGGGTTGGTACTCTCACTAAGTTCGAGGCTAAGTCCGAAAACAACTACTATGGAACCATTGAGCTATCTCGGGGACCGAGTTGTATTTGGAGGAGTGAAAGATGGCTTGTGTGTGTGTGTGTTACAATTCACAAGCTTAATCTTTCACTCCATCTCTTATGCTATTTATACAAGCATGAGTTTTAACTCATCCTAAGTGACAAAGCGACATTTTGCGAAGACAAAATCTTGATGTATTTTGTCTTTGTTTCTAAAGACTATATCAAGTAAGAGACAAGCGACTTTCCATAAGTCGGTGATGACACCGAGCACGATAGTTTGCCATTCGGGAAAGTTGACTTTGGTTGATACGGACTTCGTCTTATCGATTCGAACTTATCCGACTCATTCTTGATCTTCATTGTCTTGATCTTCTACTTGGTTTGTCTTTAGTGTAAGTAGTTGGTGAGGTTTAGGGATTCGATGAGTTATTTTCATCACTCACTAAATCCACCATCTTCTTCTTGACTCAGTCTTCACCCTTTAAGTTCCGCCTTACTAAGTGGAGAGACTCCTGAAGATGGCTCACTGAGAGACTATGCACTCAGTGACCTGTTAGTGTTTATCGGTCTAAACACTTAGGGTATTTTCTATTCAAATCCTAGATTTAAGGGGTTTGGGTATTTACTGAACCCAACACACTTCCCTGAACCCAGTGAGTTCATAGCCTCACTTTTTAAATGCTTTCTAAACCCGTCAGGGGGATACATGCTTTAAACCGAATGCAAGCCTTTTCTTTGATTATTGCACAAGTACCTCCTATGCTACTATTACATAACAAATTTCATGAACCATAATCACTTGCGAGTAAACGCGAGTATAGTGAATAGATCTATTTGGATTTTGACAACTCCCGCTAATTTGCCCCAGCCGGGTACCAATTAGCACTATACTTGAGAACTAAAAGGTTAGCCTTGGCAAGTTAACCTTATATCCAGTCATGATTGGTCTGCAGTGCCATCATTGACTCAGACTGTTAACGTGGGGTGTCATGAGCTTAGTTGCAATAATACTATCTTTTAATACTTTTCCATTGTCCTCAGTGGAGCTTGTATTCAAACCTATCACTACCTAAACCTATGACCTCACTCAACCCTAATGTTGACCTTTAAGCATGTTATCCCAGGTAACTAAGCCCCATTAGGACCTATGGCACGGTGTGACACTGGACATAAAGACGTCCATACCTGTTATCATTCATCTTCTTTTGCTTTAAAACGTATCTTTGGGACCTCTCTTTTGGTAAAAGTACATCTTTTACTGTAAAACTCTGATAAATAAATGAATAATAACTCATCTTTTTTCAAAAACGTCTATTTTCGAGTCGTTTTCTATTATCATGACTTTGTATCCATGAAGTAATACCCCAAATCTAATTCCTTTGTGATCTTAAAAAATGGGGGTGTTACAAAAACGTATAAAATGGAAAAGAAAAAAAACATATAAAAACGGATAAAGCATATGAAAACGTACAAAAATATAAAAACGGATGAAAACATAAAAAAAATAAAAACGTAGTAAAACGGATGAAAATGGATAAAAACGTACAAAAACGTAAGAAACGGATGAATACGTAAAAAACTGATGAAAATGTATAAAAACGGATGAAAACATTAATAACGGACGAAAACGTATAAAAACAGACGAAAAACGGATAAAACCGTACGAAAACAAATAAAAATGGATGAACACGTATAAAAATGAACGAAAAAGGATAAAAACGTACGAGAACATATAAAAACGGAAGAAAACGTAAAAAACTAACGAAATGTATAAGAACGCATAAAACGGATTAAATCGCATTGAAACGTAAGAAAACCAAATTTTGAGTTAATTATAAGCGATCGTTAGTATAAAAGACTAACGTTGCAAACGATCGTTTAGTTAATGGACTAACGTTGCCTCTTAATGACTGGGACTTAACGAAGAAGATAATTAAATTAGTCGATAAGGATGAACGGTGTTACATAGTTTGATTATAAGGATCAGTTAGCCAAAATTAAAAAGATAGTGACTCAATTAGGGATTTGCCCAAACCACATCGACGAACGGTATAATTTAATCTTATTATTATTATTAATATTATTATTATTTATTTTTATTTTATTTTATTTTTATTATAAAACAACAATTTTATTAAAACTCATGATTTATGAAAAATTAGTGGGAAGCCAAAACTAACGGGCCCCACACCCCTAAAAATAACAAAACCAATCCTATTAAAATATGAACCGCAAGACGCGCTTCAATGTCTTGAGTCATAGAAAATCGTCGGATGCGCTTTAGCAAGGTTACTGCGTCCTTTTCAAGTTCGCCAAATGAAGAAAAAGAAAAGGGAAGAAACTCATATCCAATATCCGCACATTTAGCATCGTATTTGACACGTTTACGTCGTGCAACATCAATGATCGCCCGCCCTGGCATAAAATCAGTCATCCCAGATTGCGTCAAGGGCGACGATCCCGTAAGATCAACACATACATCACGCCCACTATCCCAAGAGTAAAGCATTATTATTATTATTATTATTATTATTATTATTATTATTATTATTATTATTATTATTATTATCATCATCATCATCACTTTATTAAACTCATAAGATTTATAAGAAACAAGCGGGGACCCGAGATAATATCCGAGCCCCACTCTTCTAGTTATTCGAAGTTAATCCTAATAAAAATATGAAGAAGTGACGCGTCCCCAATGTTCTTGAGTCACGAGAATTTTCGGATCCGTTTCGGTTAAGTCACGCATCTATCTTAAATTCTCCAAAATAAAGAATGAGAAGGAAGAAACCATATCCTCCAAGGTTAAAACTAGTCTAGAAACACGACATAAACGTAACTAATGGCCAACATTCAAACAAATATATTAAGATTTAATGCTCAATTTTCAAATAAATGTGCGTTTATTAACGGTCGAATTTCAAATATATCCAGTTGAGCTAACGGTTAAATTTCACACATATATAAATGTGGAATATGATAAACGGTATACGCCTCCATCAAATTAGGTTTTTTTTTTTTTTTCTTTTATTCTTTTATAAAGTGGGTGTCTTTTATTCTCGGTTCTCAAATATTTATCAAGTTATCCCTAGCTAAACAAATCAATCACAAGTCAAAAAGTGCAGGTTACAAGTGAATCAGATTCTTTATAACGACGTTATGAAACTGAATTTTAATATTCATTTTTTTTTCCTCTTTCATCCATTTTTGGATAAAATGTAGGCAAAGATCAATGTTCGGTGAACCAATACAACAACTATTATTGTACCGATGCTCACAACATTTAGCTACAATGATCCACAGTTTAAGGTACTATCTGTTTATTGGTATGCGATCGAGTTTTCGTTTTTTTCAAAGTATTTGCTAAGAAGTCACACATTTCATAAACTCATCAAAAAATAATTAGGGCTTATTTGTTTTCTCACCACCAAAACCAAACACCCCTAAAATATCTTCTAGGGCATTAAGTTGGTAAAAACTAAAAGAGCACATTTTTCAAAAAGGGGCAGAAAAAAAGGTAAGCAAAAAAGCAGGGGTAGAATATAGCAAGTTAGCATGAAATACACAACGGCTAGTGTCCTAACGGCAACACTCCAACGGTCGAATAATTCAAAAATAAAATCTCAAATAATCTTTTATAATTCCATCTTTTATCCGCTCTTCTTCTCTCTCTCAAACCCTAAACCACTCTGCAAATCCACATATCTTTTCTATAAAAAATTATATATAAATCCTATCTTTTATTATTTTAAGTTATACCCTTTAAGAAGATGATGCAACAAGATATGTGGAATGCTCCTCCAGGGTTTAGAACATCTAAATCTGCTCCGTCGTCTCCTGCTAAGCCGATTGGCGGCGGAGTCATGAGAACTCGCTCTGAGTCGTTTAATTTGACTTCCAATAATTTGAATCGCTCCGAGGCTTTTCATGTCACTCATAAGGTTCCTGTTGGGGATTCTCCTTATGTCAGAGCCAAAAATGTTCAGGTATTAGTTTTTATTATGGGGTTTGTTAATTTTTAATCATTTTGATGGACTAGTATTAGATTTATTGAAATGGGGTTTGATGATATCTAATAATTTTGTTACTGGTACCGAATTTTTAAAAAGAAATAAGATTATATTAGTTTGTGATCAAACATAATTAAAAGGGTATTGATTGGTTATGTAGTTGGTGGAGAAGGATCCAGAGAGGGCTATACCGTTGTTTTGGGCTGCTATTAATGCTGGAGATCGGGTTGATAGTGCTTTGAAAGACATGGCTATTGTTATGAAGCAACAGAATCGTGCTGAAGAAGCCATAGAAGCGATTAAGTCGTTGCGAAGAAGATGTTCTGATCAGGCTCAAGAGTCTTTGGATAACATCCTTTTGGATCTCTATAAGGTATCTGAAACGAAACAAGTTTTTATTTATTTGAAATTAAAAGTAATATTATTGTTTGAACTTGGATTCATGGTTGACTTTGATTTGTCAGATCAGATTTTGAATTAAAAATTTGTTTGATTTGTCATTATAGAGATGTGGAAGATTGGATGACCAAATTGGACTGTTGAGGCACAAGCTGTTCTTGATCCAACAAGGATGGCTTTCAATGGAAGCGAACAAAACCGCAAGATCCCAAGGGAAGAAATTCCAAGTTTCGGTTGAACAGGAGGCAACTCGGCTGCTGGTAAGAACCATCCATAATCAAATTAGTGTTTTCTATTCAATTATGTTTACTGATGTGCTTTTATTTTCAGGGTAATTTGGGCTGGGCGCTTATGCAACAGAACAACTATATCGAAGCAGAAGATGCATACAGAAGGGCTCTTGTGATAGCACCAGACAACAACAAGATGTGCAATTTGGGCATATGTTTGATGAAACAAGGGAGACTTGGTGAAGCAAAGGACACTCTTCGGTTAGTCAAGCCGGCTGTTGTGGACGGGCCACGAGGTGTGGACTCGCATCTCAAGGCGTATGAAAGAGCACAACAGATGCTAAGGGATCTCGAATCAGAGATGATGAACAGTGGTGGAGATCGGGTTGAGCAGAGGAAGCTATTTGATGCTTTCTTGGGTTCTTCTGCACTTTGGCAGCCACAGCCTTGTAAAGAACATTTGTCTGTACCGCCGTCAAACCCTATCAAAACCCAAACGCAAGATGGTTTTGCTGATGAGAATGCAAATTCGAATCCGAATATTGCAGCAAATGGAAATGTGTTAATGGGGCAAGTTGCTAAGAAGACTGTGATGGGTCCTCTTGTGAATTCACTCAATATTGATGCTCGGCCGTTTTATGTGTCAAATGTGGTGAAAAGTTCAGTTGGTAATGAAAGTGTTGCTGAGGGACTGAAGAGATCAAGGTCTGGAAATGCGGCTGCTATGGTTAGTGAGAAAGAGACGGAAGTTGGGAATAAGGCGCGTAGGAAGTCGGGTTCACCTGAGAAAAACAGTGACTGGTCTGAGTTTTTGCCTGACAGCAAGGACTTTGAAGATGCTATTATTGCTGCGGTTTTGGGTTCAAGCACTGAACCTGAGAAAATGAAGTTTGCTGAGAAGCTCGAGAAAGGAAAAGTGGGTGAGAGGAAGATCGAAAAGAGGCTCAAAGTGTTTCAAGACATCACCCCGTCCCTTAGTCCAAGAGCTTGATGAGTTTAACATTACTGACTTTACTTATTTTTAATCTTTAGCTGGTGGAGTTAATTTATTTAATAGGATGGAGATAGACTTGTTCTCCATGGGATCTCTCACATTAAAGGATGGGATTTCGCTCTAATGGTTGCGGGGTTAGTTTCAGTGGTGGTAAAGCAGAAGCTTAATTCATATTTGCCTCCACAGTGTAGGCAATAGTCTAAATAAGCATTCAGTTATAGAACAATGCCAATGTATCGAATTTTATTTATTATTAATGCAACATCATGAGAGTTTGTGTTTATGTGTATGTTCTTTTCCAATACATCAAGTTTCTGAACTCAGGTGCTTGTTTTTTATTTGAATTTCCTGTTGACTTCATAGAAGTAACTGAGAATGACCACAGTCGCAGCAACAGCAACTCCAACAGCACTTTGCGCCAATAATGAAGCATTCTTTGATGATAACTTGAGACATGATGTTGGGGTTGAAACCCAACTCTGAAAGCTTCTTGTGTGATTCCGCATAGTCTTTGAAGAATGCCTCTTCATCCTGCCCACATAAGAAGCCCAAATTATTGTTGATCTTTGCATAATGATTGTGATTATCTAAAACAAGCAAGTTAATAGAATTTTACCTTTGCATAAAGTTCAACATAGTAACGAAATTTTGGGTCCTCAACTAAAGCTTTATCAGTAGGAAGTTTCAATAGTCCAGCATCATCTCCTTTCAAAAGCTCCCTGATTCATCATTTATGCAATCTTCATGTTTATAAAATAACCAAATGGACTAAACAGTGGTCAATTCTAACTAGGATCTTACACAAAGTATGAGTTGTCAAACTTCAGAGGATCTTTGGTCCAAGGTTTTTCCTCAAATCCTGATCTCTCAGGATGTGCCTTCCCCTGCAGTTCACAAGCAAGTTTCTGAAAAAAATTTTAAGAAAAAGAAAGTCTCTGAAAATTGATATAGGACTGTGAGAAAACTGACCAATGTGTGACCACCAGAAAGTGCCACTATATCCTTGTCAGATAGGCCCATCCGATAGAAAACATCACGAAGATGTGATGGACCTGCAGATAAGTAGAAGAAACCATTGATCCAAATACCATGAAATATGCAGGCTTGAACATTCTTTTCACTAGTTTGGAATAAAAAAATGTTTTTTCTTGTGTTACATGAAGTCATACTTCATCACGGAATCTAATAATCGTTTGATGTTACAAATATTTGCATCATTCTTTTCCTTTAAGGAACTGTGACACAAAATGCTGATTACGTACAAACTGTGAGTGGTTTCACAAAATGCTCATTGGGTTAACTTATATGCTAGAGCTTATTCAGTGTGAAAGAGCTCTACAAACATTTGTAGTGATTTGTACCCGTAGGCCCTCAAATAAGCTCCATTTTCTGGGCTTATGGTGTTTTGAAGCTTAAGTAAACTAACTCCCCTTAATAAGCTAATCCAAACATCCACTAAGAATCCAGACTTGAAGACCAATGTTCAGATATTAGACCTTAGTTTGACATGTAGATCAAAGGGATGATTCACAAGACTGATCACTGGTTTTTTGTACAACAAAGTCCTTGGCATTGGAAATAAGCACACAACTAGAAGGACAAATGGCGAAATGGGTCAAAGTAATCAGTTAAGATTGGACTGACCTTGCTTGGCATCAGGAAGACGTCCTTCATTAGGCGACTCATTGGAATCCTGGTTGAGAAAAATATAAGAATAAGTAGACAGTAGAGAATTCCTAGAAAAATGTTCTCTGAACTGTTACGTTATACCTTCCTCCCAGGTACAAAGTCAATAGTCGGACCTCCAGTCACCTCAACCGCAACAACTCCAGCAAGCTGAACATATGATGATTGTTTTGAAAAAGAAGTGAGAAAAGGATATTGTTATGATGTTAATAAGACGGTTTTAAGAGTAAGCATAATTGGTTATTGGTTTTCATATGAACAATGAACATGCTGTTCTTAACTACATTATATATGCCCTTGATAACGCCTGTTATTGGTATCGTTAGAAACTTGTATGACAGGTAAAATCGAAAAGGCTGTTAATGGAAGAAGCTTGTAACCAACGTAAAGAAGTATATTTATTGTATCGTTGAAAGTTAACCATGACATTATTTCTCAGAAAATAGATATGCAGTCATGATTAAGTGGTGAAAAGTAACAGGACTGCACAATTTCTGTATACCTAATTGAATTTCCCAAGTTCCCATTTACTAGTCTTATCCAAGTTCCCAAGTCGGATAAGGTAACTAACCATTTTAAGCAATAAGCATGTAAGCATGAAACAGACTATTAGTAGTTTGTATTTAACAATTACCTGATACAGATCAGCATACGTAATTCTCGGATGTTTGGCCTTCACTTCTTCTGTTGTTTATATAAACAATAACTTAATTAGGAACTCTTATAAAAATACATTGACATAGGTGGGGGGTTGCATATGCAACTAAAAGTTGATTACACATTCATCTCTACAACAATACTGCATGAAAACTTACCACAGAGATCAATTGCAATTTTCAAACCATTGTTTGCTGCGTGCCTGTACTCTTGCTCATTCCTGATTGACCCATTTGGGCCTCCTGTCTTTGTTTTAGCATCATAAGTTCCTGCATCATGCCACCTAGTGCAACAATAAAGTGTAATTTAATGAAGTGAGTATCAAAAACATTAAAACAAACACATCCAAATCATTAACAGTCACACTGAATGTTACGTATTTATACTCGAATCATAAATCATCTCTTGTGAAAAATGTCAACTGACTTAATCTAGTTGTACAGATTCTTTCATAACTGTCTGTACCGTATCTATAAACATACATCATACTGTATTATTTACCAATAATTTCTCTAAATTTGTTTCTATTTCTTTATCTTGAACCAGCAATTTCTCACATAAAGGTTGGTTAGCACGAACGAATAGCAATAGCAGAACAGGCGCAAGCAGCATAAACTACTTTTAGAACAAGATTTTCAATACAAACCGTTGTACATCTTACAATCCTATTTTACACCCAAGTTATATATTACAATCAACTTTGCTTGAAATGACTGCACATCTAAGTATAAGAGAAGCACACCATAATTATAAGCAAATATAGTTAGTTTGCTGCAAATTTTGGATATGCTAAAACATTTGTAGTAACTTTTTAACCAATCGATACGCCATACAAAATACCTAAAAAGCGAGAAATCTAGTTGTAAATGAAATAGCTAAACAGATTACCGATCTCCACACGATTACAAATACATACAGTAGTAATTAGCAGGAAACATAAGATATTACTTACGCTAAACGAAGCATGATAGGAGCACATTTTTTGTTGGAGATAAGAGCACGAAGATCTCGACGAGCCTTCTCTATCTCTTTCAAATACTCTGCGTCCACTTTAAGACCTTGTCCCGCCATTTAATCAGATAATCTGTTTCTGCAAATTAAGAAGCTAAAAAAACTTTAACAGATTACTCACTAATTCATACATAACACATAACAATACAAACTCTGATCTAACAAAAATAACAAGTATTTTTGTCTATTATATATACTTGAATTTGGTTACAACATTTAGACATGCATTAATTTTTTTACAAAGTCAACTAAGTATCTCACATGTCCTAAGCACAACTCGAAACAACAACCATTTTGTTGGGGAGCTTCTCACATAGCAAGAAGGTTAGACATGCATTAATTGTTTGTACCTTGAAATAAACGCAGTAACAAGCTTTTTTTCTTGGCTTACTGTTATATTTGTTGATGTGTGTATTTATATAGTAATTGTGAGTGTGTGTGTTTGCGAAGAAATGAATAAGAGAGAAGACAAGCAAAGGATTGAGTTTGAGATGAGAAGAAGCATGTGAATATAAATATGGAGGGAAATTTATCATTAAAAAATTATTATTTTTAGAATATTGTACTACAAGTTTCTATAAAAGTAGAAAACATCCTTTCTCAAGTATGTCAAGTTGTCAATTTATATTCATGTGTCCTAGAATTATCTTGAAACTGCAACATCAAATATTCTTCATAAAATGATTTCAATCGGCGTGGAAACTCGAATCTTATCGACTAACCCTTCCTCAAAGGCTTGTTTAGTAAATTAAATTGTTAGCTTTGAGGTTAAGTAACCACTTAATTGAAAGAGAGATAAATTTGTTGGAAAATTTAGTGCACTTATGGGATTAGTTCACACCTTGTAATGGGTTAGGAGGTGCAGATGTACACCATAAGGTCCATGAACACCACGAACTCTTGTAGTGGTTTGGATTGATAGTGCTTGGTGAAAGTCTTGTTGTGGTTAACTGCGAGTATCGGTGTTTCCACCGGCGATGCTTGCCGGATCGATGTTTCCACCGAAGTGGTGTTTCCACCGAGTTGAGTCTCATGATGTTGTGTTTACTGAAGCGATGGCGTTTCCATCAAGCGGTGTAACCACTGAAGGCACTATGAAATCTTGATGAAATCTTGCTTGTATGTGGTTTGACCTATTCAGTGGCGGTTTAAGCGCAATAATGACCACGTTTAATTGGTCATGTAACCACTAACGGCTATAATGGGATGATTATGAGGCTATTAATGGGCGATTAATACTCATAATTCCATTGACTATGCCAAGAGTATTTCCTATAAATAGGAGATCGATTATGCATGAAACACACAGAAAACACTAAACACTTATAAGCGCAAGGGTTAAAGAATTGTGCCTAATTCTCTAGCGCATTTGGTCTTATCCCAGTAGATATTCGTGATACCCGGGCATTAGGGTCGAATAGTTTACTTTGGAAAGTGATCACACGATTCAAGTGATATCGGTAACCACCAAGTGGTATCATTACTGCGACCTTAGTTTTGTTTCTCTTGAGCAGTTGAGCATTTCTGCTGAAGTTGATTATCTCACCGCTTTGGGACGAATAACCACCAACAATCAAAGTAAACTATTTTGTGATAATCAATGGCAACTGCAATGAAACACATGGCTTCAAACTTTGCTAAGTGGACAAGTTTGAAGGGGTGGACTTTAGGAGGTGGCGAAGAAGATGCATTTCTTGCATCGAAGCATGAGTGTGGTTTATGTCTTGACTACTCCAATTCACGATGATGGGGATGATGCTCTTGTGGAGCGGATCGGGAGGAGGAGCAAGTGGGAGAATGATGACTACATATCACGAGAGGTCTTATTCGAATGGTATGTACGATTCTCTGTTTGATATTTATCGAACTCGAATCTTCCAAAGAACTATGGATTCCTTGGATGCCAAATATATGGTGAGGATGCATCAAGTAAGAAGTTCCTTGTTAGTAATTTCACAAATTACAAAATGGTGATTCAAGACCGGTTATGGAACAATACAATGAACTTCTTGGAATACTTGGAAGGTTTACACAACACAATATGCACATGGATGAGGCTATTTCGGGTCTCTTGTGTTATTGACAAACTTCCTCCTTCTTGGAAAGATTTCAAGCATATCTTGAAACATAAGAAGAGAATTAACTCGGTTGAGTTGGGCGATCATCTGCGCATTGAGGATTCTCTCGGTGCGGGATAATGACAAGCCAAAGAGTAGCAACTCTTGGACCATCTGTTGTCAATATGGTGGAGCATAACAACTCCACGGTACAATGACAACAAAGGCAAGCGCAAACATCATGATAACACAAGGCGGATCCTAACAAGAAGGCAACACCTACTTGTTGGAAATGTGGCAAGGCGGGTCACATTAAAAGGGCGCAAGGGTGTTAATGTTGGTGGTAAAGCCAATGGATCGAGCACTAAAAGTTCGGGGTGGTGGTTCACCAACTCATTTGAAAGGTCGAAATATGTTTAATAAGTCTTTTGATTTATTATGTTACATATGTCTGAATCTTTTATGTGCGGGATGATGATGTTGCGTGGTGGGTTGACTCGGAGCAACAGTTCATGTGTGTAAAGATAGAAGGCGGTTCAAGACTTATGAGTCACCGAATGATGGTTCTATTCTTCACATGGGAAATGAGTCAACGACCTTGGTGCATGGTCGTGGTTGTGTAGATCTTATGTTTAGTTCGGAAAGATTGTAACTTTGTTTGATGTTATTCATGTTCACGATATCGGGAAGAACTTGGTTTCAAGTAGTATTTTGAATAATTATGGTTATAAACAAGTTATTGAGTCGATAAATTTGTGCTTTCTAAGCATGGTGTTTTTATTGGTTTTGGTTATTTATGTAATCAAATGTTCGGGCTTAATGTTTCCATCGATAGTATGTACATTACCACTTGACAATGTTATTTCGACTTATGTGTCTACTTTTGATCGGACTAATTCTATCCTCGGCATGCAAGACTTGGTCATGTACATTATAAAGGTTGCAAGATATGTCTAAGGATGGGTTGATCCCGACCTTTGACATGGACACTGAAAAGTGTAAAACTTGCATGTTGACCAAGATTACCAAGAAACCCTTTCAGGGTGTTAGTCGTGAGACTAAGCTCTTAGAGCTTGTGCACGGTGATTTGTGTGATTTGCATGCCACTCCTTCTTTGGGAAATAAGAGTACTTTGTGACATTTATTGATGATGCTTCTAGATTTTGTTATGTCTATTTGTTACATACCAAGGATGAAGCATTAGATAAATTCAAAGTGTTTAAAGCGAAGTTGAATTACAACTTGGGTCTTTGATCAAAAGATTAAGGACGATAGGGAGGTGAGTACATGGATACTCGGTACTTTCGATCTGTTGGAATAATCCATGAAACGATCGCCCTTATACTCCTCGGCAAAATGGTATTTGAAAGGAAAAACAGGTCTTGAAGGAGATGGTTAATTCCATGTTGTCCTATTCGGGATGAGTCAAGGGTTAAGGGGTGAAGCTATGTTAACGACTTGCTATTTATTAAATAGAGTTCCCAACAAAAGGAACAAGGTTACCCTTATGAACTCGGACTAAAAGGAAACCCAACTGAACTATCTCGAGTGCGGGGTTGTAGAAACATTGTAAGACTCCACGATCCAAAGCAAAGACTTTGGGTGAAAGAGGCATTGATGCATCTTTGTTGGATATCTTGAGCATTCCAAGGCTTTTAGGTTCTATGTTATTGAACCTAATGAACATGTTCGATTAACTCAATAATTGAATCAAGGGATGCGAGACTTTGATGAGAATAGATTCTCATCGGTCCCTAGACCAAGTCGAGGATTCCTAATGGAACTCATGACCTTTGGTGTATCGAGGTCCCGATGATGAACCATCGGTGGTCCTGATGAGGTTGTGGTTCAACAACTGAACACGTGCTCGGGAAGAGCAAAAGGTCGGGACTCCAAAGTCATTTGGACACGAGTTTCAACTATACTTAGTTGAAGGTACTAGGGATGAGGTCTCGACCAATACTCCTATTGCTTCATTGTTGAGGATGACCCCAAAACATTTGAAGAAGCAATGAAGTCCCGAGGACATTGCTTTACGGAAAGAAGCAATCAATGATGAGATGGATTCCATCATGGGCAACAACACTTGGGTGTTGGTTGATCTACCTCACAGTTGCAAACCTGCGGGTTGCAAATGGATTTTCAAAAGGAAAATGAAGGTAGATGGAACTATTGAAAAGTTCAAGGCTAGATTAGTTATTCGGGCTTTAAACAAAAGTCGAGGATAGACTATTTTGATACTTATGCCCCGTGGCTCGTATCGATACCATAAGGCTGGCGATTGCTATGGCATCTATTCACAATCGGTTATTCATCGGATGGATGTGAAAACGACTTTCTTGAATGGTGAATTGGAAGAGGAGGTTTATATGAACCAACCTCGGGGCTTCATCTTGCACGGAAATGAAAACAAGGTGTGTAAACCGATTAAGTCTCTTTATGGACTGAAGCGGGCACCTAAGCAATGGCATCAAAAATTTGATGAAGTGGTTTTGTCTAGTGGTTATGTTCTTAACCAAGGCGACAAATGTGTATATAGCAAATTTGATGAATGCGGTAAAGGAGTCATCATTTGTCTATATGTTGATGACATGTTGATCTTTGGCGACCAAAATCGAGTTGACGACAAAGGAATTTTTGTCGTCAAGGTTCTCCATGAAGGACATGGGGAGGCGATGTTATCCTTGGTATTAGGATTAAACATGAAAGTAAAAGAATTTCTATCTCTCGGTCTCATTATATTGAGAAGGTCTTGAGGAAATTCAATTACTTTGATTGTACTCGATGAGTACACCTATGGATACTTGTGAGAAGCTAATGCCTAATCATGGCAAGGTGTATCTCAACTTGAGTATTCTAGGGTAATTGGCTGCTGATGTATGCCATGACTTGTACAAGACGATATTGGTTTTGCGGTGGGAAAATTGAGTAGGTATACTAGTAATCCTAGTGCTCATCAACGCAAGCAGTTCAAAGGGTCTTGAAGTATTTGAAGAGAACTATGGATTATAGTCTCTCATATCTTGGTTACCCATCGATGTTGGAAGGTTACACCGATGCAAGTTGGATCGATAACTCTTGAAGACAATT
Source organism: Chrysanthemum lavandulifolium (assembly GCA_022545495.1). NCBI lineage: Eukaryota > Viridiplantae > Streptophyta > Magnoliopsida > Asterales > Asteraceae > Chrysanthemum > Chrysanthemum lavandulifolium. Next base: position 170,070,316 of record CM040246.1, read on the forward strand.
AAATCTACCGGTGGTGGGTATTCCTACTTGGAGGAGGTGCAATTTCTTGGGCATCCAAGAAGCAAACTTGCATCACCGGTTCAACAATGGAATCGAATTTGTGGCTCTAGCATTTCTTTGGTAAAGAAAATTTGAATGGTTGAAAAACTTGCTTCTTGAGATTCCATTGTGGCCTAAACCTATAGCACCCATTTCTATCCGGTGTGATAGTGCAGCTACATTGGCTAAGGCTTATAGCCGGATGTACAATGGTAAGTCTAGAAACTTAGGTGTCGGGCATAGCATGATTCGTGAGCTTATCATGAATGGGGTGGTATCTATAGAGTTTGTTAGATCTCAATGAAACTTAGGCGATCACTTGACGAAGGGTGGCTAGAGACTTGGTTATAAAGTACGCTAAAGGGATGGGTTTAAGTCCAACTTAGTCATGAATGCTAGGACACCCAACTCCTCACGAGGAAACTTAGGAGTTGAGTTCAATGTGGAAAGTCGAACATTCGGTGGGTGGAGCACATGTTTATTTTACATCCCAAGGTTGTGCTCGAACTGCTTGAAAGGAGGATGAAGTCTTTACTTCTTAATGGTTAATTTTCTTTGAAAAAGTGCTTGGCGGGAGCATGACTAAAGAGGAACCACCTATGTAAATGTTGAAGTTTTGCCGCTTGAGAAGCTTTGGACTTTAGCTTCTACAACACTTATGAATTTGGATATGGACACATGGCTTGTATAGTGTCGAGGCGATATGTGTTTGAAAGCTTGTGTGTAGTTATCTTGGTACTCAAATGGGTTGAAGGGTTCAATTCTTAGAACACCACGATTCTCGAATATTGTTGGAAAATTTAGTGCACTTATGGGATCGATTCACACCTTGTAATGGGTTAGGAGGTGCGGAGTGTACACCCATAAGGTCCATGAACACCCGAACTCTTGTAGTGGTTTGGATTGATAGTGCTTGGTGAAAGTCTTGTGTGGTTTACATCGAGTATCGGTGTTTCCACCGAAGAAGATTTACACCGGATCGATGTTTCCACCGAGTGGTGTTTCCAGCGAAGTTGAGTCTCATCGATGATGTGTTTACATCAAGCGATGGCGCTTCCATCAAGCGGTGTAACCAATGAAGGCACTATGAAAGTCTTGATGAAAGTCTCGCTTGTAACGGTTTTGACCTATTCAAGTGGCGGTTTAAAGCGCATTAATGACCACGCTTAATTGGTCATGTAACCACTAACGGCTATAATGGGGATGATTATGAGGCTATTAATGGGCGATTAATACTCATAATTCCATTGACTATGCCAAGAGTATTTCCTATAAATAGAGATCCGATTATGCATGAAGGACACACGAAAAACATATAACACTTATAAGCGCAAGGGTTAAAGAATTGTGCCTAATTCTCTAATCGCATTTGGTCTTATCCCAAGTAGATATTCGTGATACCCGGGCATTAGGGTCGAATAGTTTACTTTGGAAAGTGATCACACGATTCAAGTGATATCCGGTAACCACCAAGTGGTATACGCATCTCGACGACCTTGTTGTTTCACGAGCAGTTGAGCAGCTTATTGATTATCTTCACCCCGCTTTGGGACGAATAACCACCAACAATCAAAGTAAACTATTTAGTGATAATCAATGGCAACTCACGCAATGAAACACATGGCTTCAAACTTTGCTAAAATTTGGACAAGTTTGAAGGGTGGACTTTAGGAGGTGGCGAAGAAGATGCACTTCTTTGTCAAGCATGAGTGTGGTATATGTCGACTACTCCAATTCACGATGATGGTGATGATGCTACCGTGGATCGGATCGGGAGGAGGAGCAAGTGGGAGAATGATGACTACATATGCAGAGGTCTTATTCTCAATGGTATGTCGATTCTCTGTTTGATATTTATCGAACTTTGAATCTTCCAAAGAACCTGGGATTCTTGGATGCCAAATATATGGTCGAGGATGCATCAAGTAAGAAGTTCCTTGTTAGTAATTTCACAAATTACAAAATGACCGATTCAAGACCGGTTATGGAACAATACAATGAACTTCTTGGAATACTTGGAAGGTTTACACAACACAATATGCACATGGATGAGGCTATTCAAGTCTCTTGTGTTATTGATAAACTTCCTCCTTCATGGAAAGATTTCAAGCATACCTTGAAACATATGAAGGAGGAGTTAACTCTGGTTGAGTTGGGCGATCATCTGCGCATTGAGGAATCTCTCAAGGTGCGGGATAATGACAAGCCAAAGAGTAGCAATGTCTTGGACCATCTGTTGTCAATATGGTGGAGCATAACAACTCCACGGTACAATGACAACAAAGGCAAACGCAAATTTCATGATAACACAAGGCGGATCCTAACAAGAAGGCAACACCTACTTGTTGGAAATGTGGCAAGACCGGTCACATTAAAAGGGACCGCAAGGGTGTTAAAGTTGGTGGTAAAGCCAATGGATCGTGCACTAATGGTTCGGGGAGTGGTGGTTCACCAACTCATCGAAAGGTCGAATATGTTTAATAAGTCTTTTCGATTTATTATGTTACATATGTATCTCGAATCTTTTATGTGCGGGATGATGATGTTGCGTGGTGGGTTGACTCGTGCAACAGTTCATGTGTGCAAAGATAGAAGTCGGTTCAAGACTTATGAGTCACCGAATGATGGTTCTATTCTTCACATGGGAAATGAGTCAACGACCTTGGTGCATGGTCGTGGTTGTGTAGATCTTAGGTTTAGTTCGGAAAGATTGTAACTTTGTTTAATGTTATTCATGTCCACGATATCGTGAAGAACTTGGTTTCAAGTAGTGTTTTGAATAATCATGGATATAAACAAGTTATTGAATCGATAAATTTGTTCTTTCTAAGCATGGTGTTTTTATTGGTTTTGGTTATTTATGTAATCAAATGTTCAGGCTTAATATTACCACCGATAGTATGTTATTTCAATTTATGTGACCACATATGATCGGAGTGATTCTAACCTTTGGCATGCTAGACTTGGTCATGTACATTATAAAAGAATGCAAGATATGTCTAGGGATGGTTTAATCCGACGCTTTGACATGGACACCGAAAAGTGTAAAACTTGCATGTTGACCAAGATAACCAAGAAACCCTTTCGGTGTTAGTCGTGAGACTAAGATCTTGAGCTTATTCACAATGACACATGTGTGATTTGCATGCCACTCCTTCTTTGGGGAATAAGAAGTACTGTGACATTTATTGATGATGCTTCTAGATTTTGTTATGTCTATTTATTACATACCAAGGATGAAGCATTAGATAAATTCAAAGTGTTTAAAATCAAGTTGAATTACAACTGGGTCTTTAATCAAAAGATTAAGGATCGATAGGGAGGTGAGTACATGGATACTCGACTTTCGATCTGTTGGAATAATCCATGAAACGATCGCTTCTTTATACTCCTCAAAAAATGGTATTTACGAAAGGAAAAACAGGTCTTTGAAGGAGATGGTTAATTCCATGTTGTCCTATTCAGATCGAGTCAAGGGTTACGGGGTGAAGCTATGTTAACGACTTGCTATTTATTAAATAGAGTTCCCAACAAAAGGAACAAGGTTACCCTTATGAACTCGGACTAAAAGGAAACCCAACTGAACTATCTCAAGGTTTGGGGTTGTAGGGTCATTGTAAGACTCCACGATCCAAAGCAAAAGACTTTGGGTGAAAGAGGCATTGATCGCATCTTTGTTGGATATCTTGAGCATTCCAAGGCTTTTAGGTTCTATGTTATTGAACCTAATGAACATGTTTCGATTAACACAATAATTGAATCAAGGGATGCAGATTTTGATGAGAATAGATTCTCATCGGTCCCTAGACCAAGTCGAGGATTCCTAATGGAACTCATGACACTGGTGTATCGAGGTCCTCGATGATGAACCATCGAGTCCCCGATGAGGTTGTGGTTCAACAACTCGAACACGTGCTCGGGAAAAGCAAAAGGTCGACTCCAAAGTCATTTGGACTCGAGTTTCAACTATACTTAGTTGAAGGAACAAGGGATGAGGTTTCGGACCAATACTCCTATTGCTTCATTGTTGAGGATGATCCCAAGACATTTGAAGAAGCAATGAAGTCCCGGATATTGCTTTACGGAAAGAAGCAATCAATGATGAGATGGATTCCATCATGGGCAACAACACTTGGTGTTGGTTGATCTACCTCCGGTTGCAAACCTCGGGTTGCAAATGGATTTTCAAAAGAAAATGAAGGTAGATGGAACTATCGAAAAGTTCAAGGCTAGACTAGTCATTCGGGGCTTTAAACAAAAGTCGGGGATAGACTATTTTGATACTTATGCCCACGTGGCTCGTATCGATACCATAAGGCTAGCGATTGCTATGGCATCTATTCACAATCGGTTATTCATCGATGGATGTGAAAATGACTTTCTTGAATGGTGAATTGGAAGAGGAGGTTTATATGAACCAACCTCGGGGCTTCATCATGCTCGGAAATGAAAACAAGGTGTGTAACCGATTAAGTCTCTTTATGGACTTAAGCGGGCACCTAAGCAATGGCATCAAAAGTTTGATGAAGTGGTTTTGTCTAGTGGTTATGTTCTTAACCAAGTCGACAAATGTGTATATAGCAAATTTGATGAATCGGTAAAGGAGTCATCATTTGTCTATATGTTGATGACATGTTGATCTTTAGCACCGACCAAAATCAGTTGACGACAAAGGAATTTTTGTCATCAAGGTTCTCCATGAAAGACATGGGGAGGCGATGTTATCCTTGGTATAAGGATTAAACATGAAAGTAATAGAATTTCTATCTCTCGGTCTCATTATATTGAGAAGGTCTTGAGGAAATTCAATTACTTTGATTGTACTCGATGAGTACACCTATGGATACCGTGAGAAGTCGATGCCTAATCATGGCAAGGTCGTATCTCAACTTGAGTATTCTAGGGTAATTGGTACTGATGTATGCCATGACTTGTACAAGACACGATATTGGTTTTGCGGTGGGAAAATTGAGCGGTATACTAGTAATCCTAGTGCTCATCAACGCAAGCGATTCAGAGGGTATCAAGTATTTGAAGAGAACTATGGATTATAGTCTCTCATATTGGTTACCCATCGTGTTGGAAGGTTACACCGATGCAAGTTGGATCAAGAACATCGAAGACAATTCGCCTACCACTGGTGGGTATTCCTACTTGGTGGAGGTGCAATTTCTTGGGCATCCAAGAAGCAAACTTGCATCACCAGTTCAACAATGGAATCAATTTGTGGCTCTAGCATTTCTTACGGTAAAGAAGTCGAATGGTTGAAAACTTGCTTCTTGAGATTCCATTGTGGCCTAAACCTATAGCACCTATTTCTATCCGTGTGATAGTGCAGACTACATTGGCTAAGGCTTATAGCCGGATGTACAATGGTAAGTCTAGACACTTAGGTGTCGGGCATAGCATGATTCGTGAGCTTATCATGAATGGGGTGGTATCTATAGAGTTTGTGAGATCTCAATGAACTTAGGCGATCACTTGACGAAGGGTCCGGCTAGAGACTTGGTTATAAAGTCGCTAAAGGGATGGGTTTAAGTCCAACTTAGTCATCGAATGCTAGGACACCCAACTCCTCCCGAGGAAACTTAGGAGTTGAGTTCAATGTGGAAAGTCGAACATTCGGTGGACCGGAGCACATGCTTTATTTACATCCCAAGGTTGTGCTCGAACTCTGCCGAAAGGAGGATGAAGTCTTTACTTCTTAATGGTTATATTTTCTTTGAAAAGTGCTTGGCGAGCATGACTAAAGAGGAACCACCTATGTAAATGTTGAAGTTTTGCCGCTTGAGAAGCTTTGGACTTTAGCTTTTACAACATTTATGAATTTGGATATGGACACATGGCTTGTATAGTGTCGGGAGCTTTTAAGTGTTTGAAAACTTGTGTGTAGTTATCTTCGGTATTCAAATGGGTTGAAGGGTTCAATTCTTAGAACACCACGATTCTCGAATATTTGAACGTGTAATTACTAAGATGGAAATTCAATCCTCGTGACATTTTCATTTATGCACATGTTTTGATTGATGTTTATTTTTCATGCAAAGGAAGTGAACTAAATTTGGGAGGATTGTTGGAAAATTTAGTGCACTTATGGGATCGATTCACACCTTGTAATGGGTTAGGAGGTGCGGAGTGTACACCCATGAGGTCCATGAACACCCGAACTCTTGTAGTGGTTTGGATTGATAGTGCTTGGTGAAAGTCTTGTTGTGGTTTACACTCGAGTATCGGTGTTTCCACCGGCGATTTACATGGATCGATGTTTCCACCGAGTGGTGTTTCCACCGAAGTTGAGTCTCACCGATGATGTGTTTACATCGAAGCGGTGGCGCTTCCTAATCAAGCGGTGTAACCACCGAAGGCACTATGAAAGTCTTGATGAAAGTCTTGCTTGTAACGGTTTGACCTATTCAGTGGCGCTTTAAATCGCATTAATGACCACGTTTAATTGGTCATGTAACCACTAACGGCTATAATGGGATGATTATGAGGCTATTAATGGGCGATTAATACTCATAATTCCATTGACTATGCCAAGAGTATTTCCTATAAATAGGAGATCGATTATGCATGAAGGACACACGAAAACATATAACACTTATAAGCGCAAGGGTTAAAGAATTGTGCCTAATTCTCTAACGCATTTGGTCTTATCCCAAGTAGATATTCGTGATACCCGGGCATTAGGGTCGAATAGTTTACTTTGGAAAGTGATCACACGATTCAAGTGATATCCGGTAACCACCAAGTGGTATACGTTCTTCACGACAGTTTTGTTGTTTCAGTTGAGCAGCTTATTGATTATCTTCACCCCGCTTTGGGACGAATAACCACCAACAAAATTTATGTATTTACCTATTAAAATGTAACAAGTATTCGGGGTTTATAGTTAGATTTAAAATAGTTTGAGGAAAACAGATTATTTACATACCAAGTGATTAATTTTTATCATCCATTTTTATTTGATCTGAGGGATGAGATTAATCACAACAATTTAAAAAACTCACTTTCATCATCTTTTTTCAAATACTAATAACTTTCAAACCGTTAATCGTTGTTTAAAAAAAAAATATATCATTATGACGAAGATTTAATTATCTTTCATAGATATGATTTTGATATACTTTCGACAAAAAAATCGTATTTTCACCTTTTTTTAAGTTTTTCGTTTTTACGTTCTCGAAATTTGCATTAAAAAATAATATATGATTAAACACTAATTTGAATATCACATGTAATATTAGTGTTATATCATATATGATATGTGATATTACATGTGATATTAGTGTAATATTACATATGATATACATATCATATCACATATCATATATGATTTAACACTAATATCACATGTGATATTCAAATTAGTGTTTAATTATATATGATTTGTTTAATGCAAATTTCAAGTAACGTAAAAAAAGACGAAAAAACGTGAAAAAAACGATTTTTTTTTCCGAAAGAATATCAAAGTGCCCGTCTATAGAAAGATAATTAAATGTTTTCATGACGGTGTAAATATTTTCACTTAACGATTAATGATTTAAGATATATTTAAATTATAAAAAATAAGTGAAATAATAAAATGTTTTTAATCTCAGCTATTGATTTCTTTTTAGATGGATGGTGGAGAAAAATTTTGATATCCATTAAAAGAGTAGGGGGGAAAATAAACGCCCTCCCTGTATAACAAAACACGTATTCAAACAAACTTTAGTCAAAAACATAAGCAAACACAAGATGATTCACGAGAACCCCATAGAATAGTTCCCCGTAAATTAACTTTTATCAAAAATTCTAATTCTTATATAAACCTAGTCTTCAAATTTTGTGTCACGTATTTAATTTAATTTTTTAATTTTTTTTTTTTAATAATGAATATATATTAGCACATCAAAACTCTACAACAACTTAAGAAAGTTAGCATGGACAAGCCCATATACCTTATGGGATTGTCTAATAACAAATTCCCATAAAACATCGTTTAAAAAGCATTAGTTTATCTTAAACTTTCATTGTAAAATAAATGCGTTTAATACACATTAATTGATCTCATAATTTACTTTTATTAGTTATGATTTTATAATTAATAAACTAGTTTTCTTATTTAATTATTTTAGGTAGTGGCATGAGAGAATTCGTTAAACAAACTCATACCTTATTGATATTGAAAAACAATTCAGCAAAAAGAACAATGCAATACATAAGCAGCTCTATATACTATTGTAGTCCCAAACAGATCATATTCACCATGATTCGCTAAGACCATACTATTGTGTTTAATTTAGTTAGCATGTTCTATTGTTGTTAAGAAAGGCATGAACCTGGTTATTGATAGATTTGACTCGGCCTTTACTAAGAAGTTATTTCTCTAATTGCCCTTATCAACCGATCAATTAAATGTTTACGATTAGAAGTTACAAAATTATACATTCTATATGTCAACAGAATAAACATTAAGCGATTTCAATTATTTGCATGTTATAAACGACGAAGATATAGTTATATTTTTCTTGGGAAGTTGTGTAGTTGAGATATGTTGACGTAAATGGGCCAATCCAATGCTATCCCACCTGCATAGAAATGCGGTCCAAATGAAAGAATGATTCATTGGAATGGAAGGTGACAGTAGTACTTTTAAAAGACACTTCTTGCTTCTCAATTCACCAAGAATCTACCAGAACAATTTACACGTGGCTTTTATTTAACCGCTATTATTTATAGTATTTACAAAATTTTAGTACTCCGTACCAAGATATAAAAATTAAAGAATGCATTTAAATATTTAATGGTCAAAAAACACCTCCCCTTTTTCACTAAATATTTAAAATAAATATGAATGCAAAAGTTTACAAAAAAAATCTAGAAAGATGAAAAAAAAGGTATTTCCACAACAGAAAATCGTGAATTAGTATTTTCTCAAAGATAGTTGAAACCAAAATTAAACTCTTAACAAATTTCCACAAAACAGAAAATTTGTATTTCTGCAGTTCACGAAAGTAACTGCAAAACACATCTGTTGGGATATGATCTTACAATGATGGACAAATCACAGGTAATGAATATATAAACTTGCTTTGTTATTGATACTTGCTAATATTTGTTCATACAATCTTACAGATATTCGATCCCTATATATACATACCGAACAGACACAAACTGGTTCTATGAACCGACACAACTTTGACACATAATCGCTTATAACCGTTAATAATCAGATTTGAGCTTATTAACTTTCTATCTTGACACTTTTGGTCCTAACTATAAAATACACATACTACTTTAACTTTCTAATTTGACCCATTTAACCCAAAGGTTTAGGTTAACTATCAACACTCCCTTAAACTAAACTTTGGTTTAAAGCGGGTCTTCAACTTGCTTTTATCTTGCTCTTCACAACAGCGTTGGTTCATCGTTGCTTTGATAAATGAGATGTGCTTCTTGCTTCTTGTCTTTGTCCTTCCATTTGGTGCATTCGTATGCAAAGTGACCAAGTTCACCACATTCATAGCATCTCATTTCTTTCTTGCTTTGTTCTCGACTTGTACCTCTTCCACGTCCTTTTTCTTCTTTACTAAAGTTTCTTCCTCGTCCTCTACCACGGCCTTGATTACTTGAACTTGCCATCAAAAGTTTTTGTGATAATCTTCTTGCGGTTCATCTTGACTCTTGAGGCGTTCTTCATAAGCAGTTAGTCTTCCAACAGCTTCTTCAAACGTCATTTTGTCAATTTCTGAATATTGCTCGATGGATGCCACAATTGGTAGAAACTTCTTTGGAACGGAGTTCAACAACTTTCCTACTAGTACTTTGTCTTTAAGATTTGAACCAAGACTTTTACACTTGCCTCTTATGCTTCCCAATTTTCCCGCAAAATCATTCACGGTTTCATCGGTCTTCATTTTTAAGGTCTCTAATTCGCTTCTCAAAGTTTGAAGGCGTGCTTTAAACTCGATGCGCCCAATATAACGTACTTTAATTGATTCCCATACTTCCTTCGCCTCGTCTTGTGCAACTTGCATTAGAACATCTTCCCAATGTTGTGAGGATCATTGCTTTTAATGTATGCATCTTTCTTTCATCTACTTTTTCTCGCATCTTCAAGCGCTTCCCAAAGTCTATAGGCCTTTAAGATTGTTTCCATCATAATTGCCCATGTGGTGTAGTTTGATTCGCTCGCTTTTGGACATTGAAGTGCTATACTTCCTTGTTCTCGAACTGATGCTCTACTTGATGCGTTATCATGATTGTCACCTTCTACCATGCTTTCTTACTTGCTTTGAAACACCGAGGTTTCTCTTACTGGTCGAAACACTATGGTTTCTCTTACGGGGTGAAACACTAATGTTTCTCTTACTGGTGAAAATCTAAGGTTTCTGAAAAACACTAGGTTTTCTCTTACTTACTTACTTTGAAACAACAGATTTTCTCTTACTTACTTTGAAACGTTAAAGTTTCACTTACTTACTTACTTTGAAAACACTAGAGTTTTTTTTAAAAAAAAAACGATAGGTTTCTTCTTACTTCTTACTATGTGAACCACAATGGTTCGGTTTCTTACTTCTTACTAGTTTTGTATTTTTCTAATTTAAAATAACTTATTTTGTCTCCCTAAATTGAAAAATATACAAAACTTAATCTTACTTTTGAAAAAAATACAACAATACAACACCCCACTCTTAAATATAAATTATAAAAAATTAATTTAGGAATAAAACTTATATACGGAGTATAAAATATATGAAAGGTTTGATATAAAACTTACGGGGTGTGTTTTTTGCTTATTCCCCTTTTCTGTTCTTCAACTGGGTTGAGATATCGATTAGGGTTCTTCTCTTAATCTGATTAGAATCGACACCAATAGAACCAAAAACGTTTCTTCCTTCGTTCTGCAATTAGGCAAACAAACGATCCCAATCTTTTGGAACACTGGTTCTGGTCCGATTGTCTTCTTGGTTATGTTCGTCTTCTCCGATCGAACTCCGGTTCCGTTCAAGGTATGTTTATCCTTCTTTCTTTCTTACTTGATTGATTCAAGGTTGAATCAAATCTTCTTTCTTTCTTGCGGTTGATTCCTGAATCGATCTTGCTCTGATGCCAATTGTTGGGATATGATCTTACAATGATGGACAAATCACAGGTTATGAATATATATACTTGCTTTGTTATTGATACTTGCTAATATTTGTTCATACAATCTTACGATATTCGATCCCTATATATACATACCGAACAGACACAAACCGGTTCTATGAACCGACACAACTTTTGACACATAATCGCTTATAACCGTTAATAATCAGATTTCGCTTATTAACTTTCTATCTTGACACTTTTGGTCCTAACTATAAAATACACATACTACTTTAACTTTCTAATTTGACCCATTTAACCCAAAGGTTTAGGTTAACTATCAACAACATCCTTGAATTTTTCACTTTCTTTTCTTAAAAAAACAAGTATGTCATGTTGGTCAGTTTTCACAACTGCATGCATGCAGGTCATTCGCTAACCATATTCAAGGACCAAAATTTGTCACTCATTAACCCACCCATTTTAAGTGGTCACTTCTCACTAGATCTTGTATTGTTATCGTGTAACTTATGCGCTACTCATTTTGATATGCGTATTAAAATTAAGATCATACTAAGGCATGCAATGTAGTACGTGAATAAGAGTTCAGCTTAATTGTTTTTTACTTCTATTATTTGAGGTCAAAATTAGAATGTCCTTGGCTGTGTAATTTATGCAAATTCACCCTTTTCTACTGTAATGAAAGGCTTTCACAAGGGACATCTTTAAAGTTATGGTACTTAAAGTTTAGAAGAAGGCATCAATGATACAGGTTGATCTATGATACATATTGAAGACATACAAGAGATATATATGATATGATCACTTACTTAAATGAATATGACCAAAAGAATGAGATGTATAAAAGAATGATTTGAGGAATGTTGTATATCGCTTATCATAGTCCGGACTTGTAAGGGACATCGTATCTTTGACCCATCGGTCTCCTTGGATAAAAGGTACAACAGTGAACTTACTAGCTTCCTTGCTCGTTATAAATTTTAGACCTTCCAACTGACTTGATTCTTTGTCACCGCTCCGCACTATAATTACCGTATTCTCGTGATACAATATTGTATTGGGAGTCGATGTTCCGTCCATGGCATCCATCCCTTTGGATCAATTAAGCTTCCCATCATGTTGTTAATATAAATTGTAGTCGAATAGTTCTTCCACGGCCGCCCAAATATGTTTGAATATCACCAAGTCCCCGTATGGCGAATAGTACAATTTTGAATAGAAATGCCGTGTTTTGATTAGGATCAAACTTGCCTTGTGTCAGTGATCATGTTTTTTGGCCGGTTCTTTGGTCTTCTAGGTAGTATGTTACGCTTTGAATAACAACATCCGAATTGCCAAAAATGAAATCAATCGTGCTATAGATGTTGCATTCTCTATAAAATTGGCGGTTTGAATGCACATAAAGAGAGTCTTGAAAAGCATCAATGCTACAACGGTAGAATGTCGATCGGTCTCGTCGACGACATTAGTGCAACAACCGATGCTTGGGCTGCACCAGTGTTCTTGAACCCCATATCACGAGCAATAAACCCTTTCCCGAACACAAATGCATGCAACAAAGAATAACACTCGAAAAAAATGGATTTTAGCTACTTAGAGTTGTTTGAAGTTTTTATCAGAATTATATGTACTTACCAAATGAAGTCGTCTGAAATGTTGGAGTGCCATCGACTACATTTAAGCTTGCTGACACAATCGTCGAATTCATGCCATCACCAATAATCATGACATTCCACATACGTTTTTCGATACGTACTGTTGGAATCACTCCTAAACCTTAATTCAAGTGTTAGTTTCTCATATGTAATAGGTAGCTTATTATGGCCTTTATGTTTGTTTAAGGTCTAGCTTATGTAGAAGGCCCATAAGCTTAGGCCCATGTCCAATAAGGAAAAGGGAAGGAGTGGGAGTGTTGCCCTAGCTCCTTGCCTATAAATAGTCTTGTATAAACCTCAATTGAGGGTTGGTTGTTCAATTTATTCCTTTCACTCATGCCCTACGCGTAACCGTCTTAGTATATCGTGTGTGTGTGTTTGGTTTATTGTTCAATCGCCTTTATCTTTTTCTATTAAGCTTGTGTTGTAAAACTAGTGACCTAACAGTGGTATCAATCGCCTAACTAGTTAGGTGAATCGTTATTTCTTGAAGTGGGTTTTGGTCCCACGCGTAGAATAACTTGATACTTTGGTTCGCTTAAAACTCGTTTTTACACTTTTAATCCAAGATTCTTGTCCTTTCAACGCTTTTAAGGTGTTAAAATACTTGTTTTGGCAAAAGTTTCAAACTTTATGCGTGGATATAAGTTTTTCAACTAGTTTTGAACGAGGGTGTAAACCTACGCCGAACTGCTTTGAGAGCTTTGATCATCAAGTTTCACACTTTTGTGTCATTTTGTTGTTATTGAAGCTATTTCATCACACAAAACCGGTTTAGAAACATCTTTGGGCATAATCATTTTACGAGTAAGATTACGCAGACGTAACCCTAATCTTACGCGTAACTTTATCCGTGGTTTGATCTTCGCTTTGTTGTTTACTCTGTTTTCTTGCTTGGATAAGCCCGAAAATACGTCGACTTTGGATATCTTTTGCACCGTGATAGTGTAAAGATCACTGGGATAAAACCCTAAAATTACGCATAAGCATAAAGCTTACGCCAGAGAAAATCCCACGCCTAAGATTCATCTTACGCTAAGCCCGCCTTTAGGGTTTAGGGTTTAGGGTTTAGGGTTTAGGGTTCTGTGTTAGCATAAGGTAATCCCACGCCTAAGTTTCTCACGCCTAACTTTGTGTCTCACGCATAACTTTAGCGTCTTTTTCCTACTTCACGCAGAAGCTAAATCTACGCAGAACTCTTGATTGTTACGCGTAACTTTGGTGTTTTTACACATAAGTGCTACTTGGCTATTGTGATTTCTACGCCTAAGGATACTTCATCAACAACGGTTCATTCGACTAGAAAGATCCATTTTATAACACAAGTTTATCAACATGTCACAACCACCATACTCTAACTATTTCCCTTACACTTATTCTCAACGACAACAACAACTAAGTCCACAACATCAACAATGGAATCAACAACAAGCAATTTATCAACAACAATTTAATCAACAACATACTCCACAACTTGGTGCAATTCCACCACCTCAAATGGTTCAAACACCACCAAGTCTTCAAGTTCAACCCTACACAAATGAATTCAATCAACATCCATCAAGGAACACTATGAAGGAACCCACTTGGTTTGCAAAGATGTGTGAAGCTTTAAGCGACCAACAATCAATTCATGAGGTCGGATCACTGATAGACCTCCAATGCTCACTCCAGAAACTACGATCAATGGGTGATAAGGTTCTTTAGGTTTTGTGATCCAAGAAGCCACATGGAAAGTTCTTAAAGAAGGTTATCTTGGAATGTCCATTTGAGATGCCTAATGTCATTGTACCGGAGATCCTAATGCTAATCCACCAAGAGATGAACAATCAAACATTGCTATCAAGTGCACTTGAATCCGTAAGAACTTCTACACTATGAAGTCGATGAGCTTGCAATGCAATATATCCTTTTAGGATTACCAAACCCAATTTTTCAAGTGTTATGCTCAAAAGACGCAAAGAAAATGTGGAACATATTCATCTACTTATGGAAGGATCTCGCACTCAATCGTGAAGATATGGAATCCAAAATTTACTTGGCTTATGAACACTTCATGATTGAACCCGAGAGACACTAGAGTCTTATCATCATCGATTTTCGACATCATCAATGATTTGGATAAACACAACATCATCATGCCAAGAATTGCGGTGAATACTAAGTTCCCGAGTTCTCTTGGTCCCGAATGGGAGAAGTATGTCATTTTCTCCATCAAGCGAAGAACATGCATCATTCTACATATGGATTGTTGTACGATTACTTGAAGCCTCATGAAAAGGAAGTTGATAGGAAAGGATTCTCCGTGCTCAAATTGCTTCAACGACTAATCCGAAAATCAACAACTTGCCTTGTATGCTCAAACAGCTTATCCTCCTCAACAAGCAACTCAACCAACCGCCTCACCACACCAAACGATCAATCACAAGAACCTCAAGAAAATCAATTGGTTCCTTACAACAACAACAATGATCAAGCACTTCATACTCAAACTAATGAGGAATCCGATCCGCTCAAGCATTGCAACAAGGATTTGTTATGATTGCTAATGCTTTTAGCCGTTATACCAACAAATCTAACAATCGTATTCGCTCCTCATCCAATACACGAATCAGCCATTGTGGACAATGGACGAGTTGAAGTTCGTAATCGTGGTTATGGTCGCCGATGGGAGGTGGTCAAGGGTTTAATGCTACGGGTAGGAACAACAACAGAGCTCAAGTGGTGGAACAGGAAATGCTCAGAATGGGTTGAATGGTCTTCGATGCTACAACCGCAATGAGAAAGGACACTGCTAACGCATGCCCAAAGCCGAGGACTAAGGGCGCGGCTTATTTCAAAGAGGCTCTTCTTTTGGCTCTTAAGGATTAAGTCAGTGGAACTCTCACAAACAAAGAACAGAGTTTTATGGCGTATGCACTCGGATGATGATATGGAGGACTTGCAGCCAATGCACCGTTATGTTGATGGCTAATATGCATGAGTTACACATGAGTGACACAGCCCAGTGTATGACATCGATGGCTTGTCTCGGTACCGAACAAATCATATTTATCTCGATCTAATATCTCCGCCAACATCCGAATCCAAGAAGGCTCAAATGTTCAAAATGAGTCATTTACATCTCATTCGACGATTTTCAATTAGATCCCGTAGTTACATTTGACGATCAAGATGACCTTATGGTTTCCATTGATAATCAAATTGACTCGTGGTTATACTGAGGATCTAAATAATGATCATGTTGTGACTCCCGCTGAACAAGTTTCGGACTTTTGCCTCATCCGATCTTGCTCTTTACTTAAAGACCAAAGAATCCCAAATTGAAGAATGTTGTGCATTAAATCGGACCTTAAAAGTAAAATGCACTGTTAACCAAGGATTTTGAATGTTTACAAAAGCAACTCAACTTTTTCAAAACTTAAAAAACGTGAAAAGGTTTTGAAGCACCTTTACTAAATCTCATCAAAACGAAAAATATTTAGAGAGAGATCGTGATCTAGCCGCTTGGAAGAATGCTTTATTGTCGAAATAGAACAACTGAAACATGAACATAAAAAGCAAATTAACGCTCTCACCTTGAAAATCAAAATCTAAGGTCGAGTTGTTAACTTGTCAAAAGCAGCCTCAAAGATACAAAAGCATTCAACTAAACGAATAGATGATCATCTTGAAGAAATTAGCGCTTGCAAAACAAACTTAAAGAGTTTAAAACTGTTGTTTACAAACATGGTGAGTCAAGAATCGCTATTGAATAGTTTACTTTAAAACCCAATCCAAATGGATATGGACCGAATCTTGCAGACATAAACCTAAGCTTTCAACCAAAGCATTCAAACCAAATCCCGAAGTTTCCAAAGGTAATATAAAATTGATAATTCGTTATGAGTGTTGTTGAATATCATCATCAAGAGGAATTAGATGCGTATACGAGAGTCGATCAAAATTAGAAACTGTTGTTTACAACAAACCTTTTAATTATTCAAACCGGTCACTTTCACACACCAACGGATTCTTCTAACACACCAAGGGTTATCATAAAACATCTCGAGTCTTCTAATGTTAATCCCCAACCGATTATGCACAAATTTATGGTCCTTTACCTTCCATCAATTGAAGTAAACTTAAAACCCGAAAATCGCAAAATTCTTAGATATTTTGACATTTTCATGGTCGACCTCAAAACTTTACAACATGAGATAGAATATCATTCAAATCAAAGTTCAACATTTTCAATCGCCTCAAGCGTGAGAACAAAGAGACATTTTTCAAAAAATCTTTTACCAAATGTTAAAATTTGAAAATTGTGCATTATCTTGGGAACGGACTTTCATAAGGAACTTGAGTGATGAAGGTCGTTTTCGAGAAAACAAAACATCTATTTCTAATACTAAACGTAAAAAGAAAATGTTGAGAAAAGATGTTGATCGACTCTTGAAAGATGTTATCTGTCGATATCCATAATGTTGTGTTATTCAATTCTTTGCCACATGCATCTAATTATATCTCTCGCGACATCGTTGATAATGTTGTAATGTTGAGAATACCGATAATGTGCTTCAGATCGAGTCTTTAAAAGTGAAAATGAACGATTGCTTAACTAACTTTCCAATGAAAACGCCGCCTTAATTGGTGTCAAAAGATATTCACAATCAACAACTTGTTTTTCAAAACAAAATCGCTCGCTTGCATGCAAAATCTTCCGATCCTAAATTTGAGAAATGGATGATCAAAACGTGTCTTTAAAATGTAAAATCTCAAAATATGAACAAGAACTTGTAAAAGTTAAACAGAATATGGTGTCATATTTGATTTACTCAATAAGACTCGTCATGATGCATCAAACGAACTTGATCATTATCTTGCACACACTAGAGAAGTCATGAATTTTGTCGGTAATATTCGCTCGAAAATCAAGATTTGATTCACACTATCTTTAAGTTAAGAGAAATGTTAGGAAAGTATGAACTACTTTCGCCACCGTAATTAAGAGAATAGCACCAAGAACACTTAGTAATCGTGAACCTAGAATGCCCACCGCCAAATCACAAGTTGCTAACGTGCTTCCTTCTATCGAAACAGAATAGTTGCGTCTTTTCCAAACGTCCGCACTTCACGGCCTAGAGCACTCAATCGAAGAATAGGAAGTTGCGACCCAAGAAAAGATCAATAAGGAATGCTAAAGTAGAAGAACACCCTAGGACTATGAATAAGACTCACGTTGCTTCCACTACAAATATTGCGTGATAGCAAATGTAATAGAAATAGTGATGTAACGAATGCTAAACCTCTAAGTACTTTTGATATTCGATCCGATGCACCTTGTGTTATTTGTCATAAAAGTATGAATTCGATTGTCATGACAAATGTGTTGCTAAAGCTATAATCTCTCGCTTACGGAATCCTAAGAATCGTAATACCTCTAGGCCCACTAATCATTCTAATTACGTGCTTGGTAGACCGCCTTCTTTAGATTCTAAGGCAAGCATTGCATGTCCTGTAGCTCAGGGCCACCTCCTAAGAATGTAGTACCACCTAGTGCATTCACTAAGACTAAAGTAAATAGTAGTTATAGATGGCGAAATGGATATATAACACATTAGGATTTAAATGGATGCCTAAAGTTATTGATGTGTGTATGTTCACTATAATCGCATCGAACCCTCTAACATTTCGGGTTCCACATCTACTTCTATTCCATCCGTGTCGTCATGTGTAATGCAGTGATATGATCATTCTCTCGATTGTTGATAGCGGATGTTCCCGACACATGACAGCAATCTTAAACTGTTATCAAACTTTATTGCAAAGTTCATTGGCACCGCCGATTCGGAATGATCACTTCAGAACTATCATGGGCTACGGAGACTATATCAATGGGAACATCGAAATTAGCGTGGTTTACTATGTGGAAGGCCTCGGTCACAATCTGCTTTCGAGAGGTCGGTTTTGTGATGGAGATTTGGAGGTTGCTTTCCGGAGAAAACTTGTTTCATTCGTGATCTACAAGGAAATGACCTTATGTCCGCTCGCGTAATTCTAGTCTTTACACTATCTCTATGCAAGACATGGTTGCTTCATCTCCCATCCGCTTACTTTCAAAGGCAACATCAACAAAATCTGGCTATGGCAATCGCTGTCTCACATCTAAACTTTCAAACCATCACCAACCTTGCTCGACACAAACTAGTTGAAGGTCTCCCACGATTCCGGTATTCAAAAGATCACCTTTGCTCGACTTGAACAAGGGAAAAGCACTCGTGCTCATTTTCCTTCAAAGGTGGAATACGACTCAAAGATGTGCTTCATCTTCTTAACATGGATTTGTGTGGCCCGATCGGCGTGCAAACGATCAATGGCAAATGCTACATCTTAGTAATTGTTGATGACTATTCACGATGGACTTGGGTCTACTTTCTTGAAGCAAAGACCAAGCTCCACAAATGATCATCACCTTTCTCACGAAAATTCAAGTTCAGCTCCGAACACCGTCCGCCAAATAAGAATGACAAAGGAACCGAATTTGTTAACCAAACCCTTCGTGAATTTTATGAGAAAGTGGAATTCAACATCGACATCTATTGTACGTACACCGTAACAAAACGGAGTTGTTGAAAGACGAAACCGAACGTTAGTGGAAGCTGCAAGAACAATGTTAATCAATGCTAAACTTCTAGATTACTTATGGGCGTGTCGATTCATCGCATGCTATACTCAAAACCGTTCTATGATTACTAAACGCACAACAAAACACCGTTTGAGCTTCTACACAACCATAAACCGAATCTCAAACACTTTCATGTATTTGGATCCCTTTGCTATCCGAATAATGATCGTGATGATTTTCAAAAGCTCAAAGCCAAAGCTGACATTGGAGTCTTCATTGGATATTGTAAGATATAGGATTTCATAATCACATTAAACCATTAACAATATTGGAGTATATAAGTTTTAGAGAGAGAAAGGGAGATGTTCTAGTAAGAGAAAACTCATGGAAGATTAGATTCCAAGTGAACATTCAACCCTCTACCTTGCAAGGTAGAGGGTATTTATAGGTTTCAAAATAAACGACCTCCTGACGGCCTGTGGATCAGGTATACAATGGGTAAAGACCCGTCCTTCCTCCACGGTGTTACACTAAACTAATCTACGCTATAAACTAACTAATAAACTGCTAAGTAACGTAAATAACGACAAGTCTACGAGCTAACTTATGCTATGTAATATTGGGGTGACTGACTCTTCAATACTTGGAATTTCTGATTCCTAACAATCTCCCCCTAAGGGAGGTCACCTCATGTTTTACGTTTTGAATTCTAGCATTCTATTCTTGACTTTGTTCTTGAGCTCGTAGACTTTGCATCATTAAAGAATTCATATTCGTGGTTCGTGGTGATTATATCATTGTTCATCTTCAATGCATATTTCGTGGAGGTTATGGGGTGATCCACATGATAATGAGTTTTGAGCCGACTTTGAGATCATCACCACATTAAATCTCGACACTTCCTTTGTGGTGTTGATATTATGTGATGTTGTGCCATTTGGACCGACATGCTCACATTCGGATCATGGTTTCTTCTTATCGAGTAGCGGAAGCTTCGTTGATTCATGATATTGGCGAGCGTGGCGAAGCATGGAGTGAAAATATTAGAGACATTGATACACTAATCATGATTTCCTTGGAAATGAATGTGTTGTGTGAGCATGCGGCAATGGATTGACCACTCCATTCGATCGACTTCAAACGTCGGGCGTACTGCATAAAAACAATTAGCAATAAAATGCACGAAAGAGTCTTTGATCACTTCGTTGAATTGAGGTACACGCCCACGGTTCCCGCTGATCAAGACAAGCACGCCTGTGATCGGTATAATTCGAGGAATTTCCTTGACAGGTTTCGCAATGCTCTAGTTGTTCTCACACCGAGCGTCTCAAAGAAGACAACACGGAGTGAGTGAACCAGTGAATAGAGATTCACTGATTGAAGCAAAATGATTTGAAAACAATCGTGTATTTAGTATAAAGTGTTTTGCAATACAATGAGGGTTTTAGTGAAAAATCAATTTATCAATCATAACTATCTTTTGATTTTGAAAACACAGTACGCAGTCAATGAGCTGAAGAAAAGAATTTTGAGCACACCGACCGGTTTTTCAAAGATATCCGTCAATCCATTTTCCTGGACAGAGAACGATTCAATAATGAAATGCTCCATTGATGAAGTCCAGATGACACAACAAGTCTTAGCAATACCACAAGAATAGTGCGTAGGACTCTCAAAATATATTCTCACATTCCACAAAGTGTGAAACTATGAGTCTTCAAGAATAAGTGTTTTAATGAGATTAATTGATGATCTCGTGGCTCTAGACTTAATTAGTGCACTTTTGGTTTCTGTCGTGCCGAGACTAGGAGAGGGTCTCCTTCTTCAATATCAACAATCTCTAAGAGAGTCGATAGATTATGTAGGTTCCCGTGAGAATGAAACAAGCCCTTTAAGAGGAACTTGAGTAGCTTGGGAAGTTAGTGCGATGCGTCGGGTCCATGACGACTTGTCTTCAATACCGTGTTACCTTAGTAACCACTAGTAGCATATGAATTGAACCCGGTTTACGCCCTAAGGTTGAATAAATGGAGGGCTATTTCTTTTCACCCTTTTCTCATTCAATTCTTTTTCATTCTTCAACCCCTTCAAGCTTACCGAGACTTCATTACTAGAACCTTGTTGGGTTTATTCCAAAGACTAGCTCGGTCTCAATCCGACTCTTCCCATATCTCATTTTCTCCTTTTATCATCATACCTAAGAACTCTACACTAACTAGTGTATAGTCCCTGGGTAGATCCCTCCGGTTCTGGCGGATCATGGGAACAAATACCTAACCTTATCATCCTTATATCACCATACATAAAGTAAAGTTGGTCGGTCTATTTGGTATTGTTCATCTGCCATGGGAAACAATTGAAAATCAATCCAGATACTTGTGATATATTATCAAAGTATTTTGTACCTGAATTGTTTTTGATATTTTTAGAACAAGAGCTCCCCCTCAACATGTGCATCAAGTGATTGAAATTGTTTTGCACACGGAGGCAAGAGAAAGAGTTAACTTCTTTGAATTCTATTTTCTAAAGGATATCAATCATCACTTCCCTAATCAAAACAAGTAGATAAAGCATTCTCGGGAAGGATGAGGTTTTCACAATTTTGCTCCCCCTCAATATGTGCATCAAGGTTTGAAAAGATTTTTTGCACATACTGGAGGAAAGTTTTTTTGAAGTGCAGCCATGATCACCAAACATTTAGAAACCATTTAACACACAATCAAGGTACCTTATATAAAAGCATGGAAAAATTTGTACCTCAAGGTTTGAATTTGTTTTGAAATGCTCCCCTTAATATATGCTTCGAGATTCAAAATTGTTTAGCACATATTAGAGAGCAAGATGCACTTAAAATGGTCATCTTTAACATCTTTCATATTTATATCAAATTTTCTCCCCGATCAAAATTTCAAATCCTTTGAGATTTTGGATCTCAAGTGATTTAAATACGTATGAGACAAAACATTTGTTGGAGAAAATGTGTCCAATTTTATATGATCGAAGTGGGCGACATCAAGTTCCTTTATAGACAAAAGGGAATCCACAAGACATAACCTAACACTATTACATGCATTATAGTTGTTCATAGTTTGTACACCACTTCTTACACATATTACACACTTGTAAGCAATACAAAACATAAACTACATTCGAAGATGTCTTCATTCAGTCCTTTGAAGTAGTTTGTAATGACCGCATGAAGTCTTCCACCCACAAAGCTTTCAAGGTTGCGATAGATCATTCTAGTCTTCAATCTTCGCTCGATTGCAAAGAATAAACTCTTCACACCTCTTCACATCCTCATCAGACCAGAATTTCGTTTTGTTCCCCGGCTTCATATCAATTTTGATGTCTTTCACCCTGGAGTTTAACTCTTCTTCGACCATCTTAAGTGTGCCATCACTGAATTTGTATAACTCACGCAATCTCATTAACATCCTTGACCCGTATCTGTCAGTGAAGATGACTGCTCTGGGGTTGTCAATCACTATATATTCGTGGCGATATTCATGTCCATTGGCTTCCCATTTTGGTCTTGTAAGATTGACTCGAGTCTGGTAACTTTCTATTCCCAATTGAAAGTCTCCAACTCTTAGTCGAATGACCAAGCCTCTGATCCAGAGATTGACAGCAGCCGAGAGAGCCTTCTTCTCACGAGCAGGAAGATGATCAAGGTGTCCTTGGAGGTTCAGAAGATAGAGATCTTCAAAGTCATTTGGCATCGATGTTTGAAGTCGTTCTCTTCTATGATGTGCTCTTTCAAGTCGACTCTTGAAGAACAATCTTCTTCAGGTAGTCATACCCGTAGATAGGAAAGATCTCTATACCAATAACACTAAGAATACGCAGTCCTGATCGAATAGCTCTGCGTCTCTTCTTGGCACTATGTTTTTCGATGTAGAATTCCTTCTTCTTGAACCACCAATGAGAGATCCCATATGAAGCGGCAATGTCATATTGTTGCTCTTTGTCTGCCCAGAATTGATCTGGAACCATCTGTTCGAGACCTTGATCATTGTAGGTAGCTGCCTTCATCTTTGAAATTGATAGAGCAGGTCTTCTTTCAGAAGTGTGTCCACAGAGATAGTCCAGATCATGGTTAAAGAAGAATTCTGACTGAATGGTCATAAATCCAGGTTCACCGCTGAGAGGAAGAGGGTTGTTCACATCAAACCTATTGATCTGTTCACCAACTTGATCATTCAACATTCTATAGCATTCCTCCATTTGATATTGAAGCTGATTAGAATCAGAGTGGAAGACTTTAACTATTTCATAAGCTTGGCCTTCAAGATCTTTAGGGGTGATAGATGTGATTTCCTTCTTCTCACAAAACCACTTTATAAAGCTCCCCATATCCCCTGTGAAGTGAAGAAGAGAGTCTCCTGCCGGAGCTTCATAGTTGGAAATGATAGTTGAAGCCCAATTGTTTGCTGGATTGGTTGAATCAGACTCGGGAATAAACCATGAAGGCTCAGGAGTTTGAGGTTTATCTTGAGTAAGCCAACTATGAGTAACGTCCTTTGAAGGTGTAGCTCTAGCCGTTTTGATTCGCCTTCCTTCAATATAGGCATCCAACCAATCTTCATCTTCGAATATTTGGGATGTGCTTGGTAGAAGCATCATCATCATCGAGTCGATTCTTGAGCAACAAAAGATTCTTCATTCATTATTTGCTCTTCTGGAATAGTAGGGATGGTAGGTGTAAACTGGTAATTGACAGTGGTTCTTTCTGTAGACATATTATGATGTTTTTGACCACTTGAGGTACTTGATTGTTTCTGAGTGGTTGGAGGTGGTGATGGTGGGGTTACATTGTGAGAACTGGTTGTTCCTGAGGATCCCCCAACTCCAGATGTGCCAGCACCACCTGTAGGAGGTGGTGGTGGTGGCTTGGGACCTCCTAACATATCTTTTGAGTCCATTGGAACAGATCTTCTTTGCCTTCTTTTCACGATCATCAGCAACAAACCGCTCATAATCATCATACTTCATGGATTCATCGAGTGCCTCATATAACTTCTTGTGTGTACTATGCTTGTACTCACCTTCCTCATACATTTTCTCAGAGAGAACAGATCTCACGTCGAGATTGGCAAATCTTTGAATCGTTGTAGTGGGAGCCTTCATTGCCCATTCAACCGCATCTTTAATATCACCTCTATTGCCTGCATTACGATTTCATTCAGATTTAGATTCTCCAGTTTCTTGACATGACTATCAAGGTTGTTGACAGCAATAGGAAAGTGTTTCACAATAGTTGTAATGCGTGACATGGCCTCTTCAAGCAATTCCTCAGTTGTTCTAGTAGGAGTTGGTGATGCACGAGGTGGTGAGACAGGTGGGGTGACAGGATCACTGACCGTGACAACTTGAATTGAATCATTAGTGGGATTGGGTTGTGGAAGTGCAATTGTAATAGCAGGTTCGAGAGTAGGTGTGATTGACGGGGATGACACAGTAGTGGAGACCTTTGGTGCAGACATCGGAGGAATCGAGGAAGTATCTTGTTGAATAGTGACTGAGAACATGGACTGAACTTCTTCCTTTTCATTCGTTTGCTTATCGGATTCAATGTCAGAGGGACCGTCTTTCAAGAATTGGTCACCGTATGTAGGGTCAGTATCAAGATTTTTAAGTGAAGAAAGTGATCCAGTAGACACGTTTGTTTCATCAAGACGCTTGAGCATTTCAGATCCAGGCTCAACGTTCTCCTGTGGATCAACTTTATCACTTAATGATTTAAAGACTGGGGTTTCTGTAGTATAAGGAGTCTCCTGATCTTCTTCTTGTGCATCACAGGACGCGGGAGATTCAACTAATCTTTCTGCCTCATCAGCGTCCATCCCAGTTTGCACTTGTGTAGATGATGATACAACATCTCTTTTCTTGAGAATAAACCGGGTTGTTGTTTTAGAAGGTGGTGAAGATATAGTCAGTAGCATGTGTGCGGCTTGTTCGCTTCTCCTCCAAAGAACTCCTTTACCTTTGTCTTGTGTGACAGGTTGGTTTGATGAGGTCTTGACTGTGTTCTCTTATCGTGACTCCTCCCTCCGGTGGTCTCGAGACTCGTTTAGGTTTGTCAAGGCTTTGTCAATTCCTTGTTGATATGCGACTCGTCTTCATCAATCAATTATGTTACTCTTCCAAGAACCTTAGTTCCTCATCATTTCCCTTACCGTCCTTTTTCTTCTCTTTTCTTTGTTGTGATGGAGAGACATTAGATAATCTTGTTGCCAGCCTCTTGTTTTTCTTGGGAAGGCTTGAGTATGAGGCTTGAGATTGCTTAGATTTGGAAGAGGAGTTCGGGATGTCACCGCATTAGCGGATGCTTTCTTTACATAACTCTTGAAGTAATCCGCATTCTTGATTCTATCATTAAACAAAGTTTCGTGAACCGCATACCGAAAATCTCCCCGCCATATCCTTTGGCACTATATTTAAGATTGCCAAGAACGAATTCATCACCGGTTTCATGCTTGGCGGACTCACTCGTGAGTTGATTACGTGAGTTTGTAGCAAATGACCGATAATGAGTTTTGAGAACCTCGATGCCGGAATCACTCTTTTACCAAGACTTTTCTTCCTTTGACTTTATTCTCGATTTGATTCGCTCGAGATAAATGTGTCCAAGGATAAGATGAATTCTTCCCAGATAAGTTCAGCAAAGTCAACATTTTTTCCTTTGACAATTCCCCACAGTATCTGCATAATGGGAGCTCGAACTCTGTCTGTCCCTGAAGTTTTACCGGTTAGGCACAGGTTGAGGATTGTGACGATTGATCTCCATGGTTGATATATTTCTGCATTGATGAGTGAAGAGATCTTGGTTAATTTTTCCGGGTACCCCAATTCGTCGACAAAGTTTAAGATATCATGAATGGAAGGTGGGGAGATAAATTTGTTTGAAGGGTTTCTTGGTGTGATTTGAAGAGCATCCCTGAGGGTTTCAACCGAGATGTTATACCATTTGTCTTCAAGCATACACGAGTATGAAGCAGAAATCTTTTCCCAAGTAACAGTTTTCCAAAATTGCTGAAGATAAATGGATGGGATAGAACACCGCTTGGTTAGAGCATTAAAGAAGTTGGTGTCCTTCAAGATATCGACAGCTAGACGGTAGGTAGGGTTATGTTGCCCTCTGTCAACATCTAAGAAGCAGTTGCTCTTAGCAATTGGCACCCATTCAGCATGAGGAACTAATTATTCATCAGTCAGAATGACATTTTGTGCAGATGCGATATGAACATCAAGATGTGATGCCACCATTGAGATCCAAGGTTACACATACAACACAGCACTATATCCGTGAAAATTGTTAGGGTAAGTTGCGATTATGGCGTATATGGAGATCGGATGTAGCAAACTAAACATGATTAGCATGCGAGAACTTATGAGTGTAGCATGTCATTTTGGAGAAGGCATAAAAAATAGATAATACCAAAGGCGAATTATACACAAACTACAACTAGCATTGGAACTATCATTTGAGCAACTCACATAACACACTACACATAAGTGACAAGAAAGTTACCAACATGCATACTACATGATGAATGAGGAACAAATCATATGACAACTAGCATCAGTTATCACGCATAGGCTACAAAGTAACTCGCAACATTCAATAACACAGTCAACTCGCATATAATATAAAACAAGTCGCATATGGCAACTCGCATGAATAAACTCGCTTAGGTCAAACAATGGGTGGTCAACATATATGCCAACTCGCATTACAGACATGAAGCAAGTCGCATATGGCAACTCGCATAAGATGACAGATGTTAGCATAGTTAACTCGCATACATTACAAAGTATGAAGCAAGTCGCATATGGCAACTCGCATGAGTCAACACGCTTTGGTCAAACAATGGATGGTCAACATATATGCTAACTCGCATTATAGACACGAGGCAAGTCGCATACGGCAACTCGCATATGATGAAAGATAACACGCTTAGTTGACACGCTTAGGTAACTCGCATAAGATACAATGAATCTAGACATATTGCATAGGAATAGGCAACACGCATAAATGACTTTGCAACTCGCATATAGCAAATCGTTTTAAAACACGCTTAGCACCAACACGCATATAAGTATTTCTTTAACAAATCATCAGGCCAACTCGCATTCAAGAAACCTATCTAACTCGCTATAAAAAAACTTAGCATGTGAAACTTCACTTAACTTCATGAGACCACAACCACATGTATAACCATAGTCAAAAACATAAAAAGATTGGAAATCCTAAATTCTCTATTCAAACCAAGTAGCAAATCTTAATCCTACTCATAACACATCCTCTACACGCATAATCAAGAATTCTTTCAGACATAGGCTATGTATGACATATCATTTAATGAGAGTATCTACGCTACAATCAATAACAATTAAACACAAACATACAAACCTAATGTCCAAACAATTGATTTAGATGAGAATCGAGAGGACAAAATCTGCAAAGGGATTAAGAACAAGATGGTTTAGGTATGAATCTTTTATATGTGTTAAGATAAACAAGATCAGATAACACAAACAGCCTACCACACAGTCTTCAGTATGTAACTCGCTTATATGAGAGTTGAGAGAGAATAGTTAATGCGTGTTTTGACCAAGATGATAAAAGTGATTTTGACCATGACATACAACACGCATACATAGGAGAATACTAAAAGCTAGTTGACACTATTAGTCCCTCTACTTGTAAATGCAACTCGCATATACGGTACACGATATGGAAATGTCACTTTTAGTCCTCTACTTGACAACGCAACTCGCGATCTGAGACACAACATAGCAACTCGCTTAATATACCATAGCAACTCGCATATAACTATAAAGCAACTCGCATATCTTAAGGAGTAAAATATCATCACACAAATCACACCATACTCAAATTAAATCCCTCAAACATCAGATGAACTGTTTCAGCTTAATATAATCACCACATAGTATGCAACAGTCAACTCACTCAAGTAAAGCATGCATAAGTGCTGATTCAGCTACAGGTGCACAATCCTCCCCCTCAATCAATGATACGAGGAAAGGAGAAATCATTAATTGATATAGTATTATGAGATAACTACAGCAAGAGTATGAGGGACCTAAATAAATAAATAAATAAATAATAAAAAAATTATTACTACTCTGTCGAACTTCATCTAAAAACCCGTGACATTGTTGAATGACATTTCTAGGATCGTAGATGTTATCGATGATAGAAACTAGAGTATCAAAGAGTGAAATAATGACTAATAAAAATGTGAAATTAGAAAATGAAGTTTGAATTTTTTTTTTTTTTTTTTTTGAAAAGAGAACCTATTAAGTACGAGTCCCGAATAGAGGTTGTTAATACAAATAAGCCGTAAAAACGTTTATTTATATTTTACGATCTTCTAATGTTTTGTCGATAACAAAAGTAAAATCATATTAACGAAACAAATAAAATACGTAAATGGTTTGAACTAATAGTTTTCTAACACACTTACGTTTTCACATAAAACACTATAACAAGATTAAGTGATTTTATATTTTAAATACACATGTACAACAACTAGTGTTTACATATTAGCTTAACAAGTTTAAGTAATTCTATGAGCTAGATACATATGTACAACAACTAGTGTTTACATATTGGGTTAATACATACTTATATTAAGTACACTAAAATGGGTAAAAGAAGTATATACTAAAATGGGTAAAAGCAAGTATATACTAAATAGATAAAACTAGCAAATGGTTTTGACCCATAACCCATAGTTTATATATACCACTTACACAAGTTCAATGTATCCATAAGGTACATTGTATCTAGATAGAAAACCATGGATCAACCCATAACCCATGACCCATGACCCATAACCCAAAATACCCATGGGCAAAGAGGAGCGGACCACGGATCCCTAGCTTTGTGCTAGCCGGATCCCAGTGGAAGGATCCGTGGGATCCGGAAAGAGAGAGAAATTCCTCTATAAATAAAGAGCCATTTCTTCCTTTCTATTTATTCCTTTACACACATACTTCCCCAAGTATTCTAACCTCTAACCTCGGATCCAAGAGATCTATGTAGCTTTCCTCTTTTGTTTTGTGTGATCTTGTAGATTCCTCTTAAAGGAAAGATCACCACATCTTGAAGACGTGCAAGCTCAAGTCCATGAGTTGCCATGCCGTCATCATCAAGACAACGAAGGTTCTCTTGTTGATAGTTCTTCCTTTCTCCATAGATGATTGGGTTGAAGGCATTAGTGAAGAATGCCGAAAGTGTCAAGATGAAAGCATTAGTGAAAGATGCTGATCATCCGCGTCAAAGCATTAGTGAAGAATGCTTAAGGTGTCAAGACAAAGGCATTAGTGAAGGATGCCAAGCGTTGTGTCAAAGGCATTAGTAAAGGATGCCGAATGTTGGATCGATATACTTTAATCAAACTAACTTAAACTAGCTTGTTAAGGTTTAATAACCTCGGATAAATCCTAAGTTATTAACAAAGAAACACCGAGAAATCTTTATTAAGCACGCGGAATTTACTTAACAAAGCTAAGAAGAATAACTTTTATTATAAACTCTAAATCGCTTATTATGCGCATACTCTAATACAACTCTAAGATAATCGAACTTTTCTCTAAAACACTAATTCAGTAAACTCTAAAACTCTTTTGTAAAATCGCACCTCTAATGCCAATCTAGGAGTCCTTTATAGGCTCAAGGATATCCTAGTCGGTTTACAATTTGTATTCTTGTCGACAAGTAATCTAAACATGGAATACAATTCTTTCCATAAACGAATATAACAATTCTTTTGTTCTTGCAAGACTTTGACTTCATAGTGCAAGATGCTTTGACTTTGTCTTTAGCGATTACTTTGACTCTTTGACTTCTTCAAGTGCTTTGCGACTTTTACAAGCTTTCATATCTTGATGATTTCATATCCTCGGCACTTTCATATCCCAACAATCCTCCCTAACTTGAATTCTACTTGCTTGACTTCAAGTTCCTTTATGAATATGTCTTTAATATCTTTATCTTTAAAACGGATTGTTTCTTAGTCTTTAGATTTTATCTCCGTAATATCCGTGCTTGTCAAAGTATCTCTTAGAATTGTTCTTTTCACAAGACATCCAAAGAATCTCCATCTTTTCAAAGAACACGGCAACATATGACAAATTGTACATTAATTCGGTTTAAGTTGCATACTATTCTCATCACTTCCAAGTGAATCATTGAAAATTTAATGGATTTAGATCTCTTTACCAAAGCCATTATCTCCGGAGTAGCCAAATGTTTTGGTGTGTAAGACCATGGTACATTGATAACCATATGATTTTTAGCAAACCACCGACTATCAATGATTTGATTTGTCTTTACCAAAAGTCGCACCCTTACGGACTAGTTAGTTCTTCTATCTAATGGTGAACTAATTACCAACAATGGTTTTCCACGCCTTTACCACAAGCCATTATCTTGTGGGCTAGCCAACTCTTCACATTATCGATATGGTGAGTTGAGTACCATCCAACTTATTAGCAAGTTGTCAACTAAAACGGTTTGATATATCTTTACCGAGCCGCTTGCTCATGGATTAGTCAATCCTTTTGTAACCATGGTGGATTGATAACCTATTGATGTTATCATCACAAAACCATTTATTGAACCTTTGTTTCAAAATATTTATTACTTAACAAAAGGTTTCTTCAAAATTTATTTAACTGGTTTATGTCTCCAAACAATACTTTGATGAAAGTATTGTCGATCGCTAAGATTTGAATAAAAGTCTTGATATATCAAAAGTATTTATTCAAATAAAGTTCATACCGCTTATTGATCATCCTCAAGAATAGTAGTCCAGTTGATGAACAAATTGATGACCATGAGAGCAATTTCATTATCCTCTTCTACTTCCATTCCATGCTCCAACATCCTTCTCATCGGTTCAACAAAGGAGAGGATATCTTCGTCTGCAAACATATGAATCATCGTCCCATTTTCCAGCTCTAGAACATGAACTCCAGGTTCTTCAAAGAATCTCCAACAGACAATCTCCCAGCTCTCTTGATCTTTCCAAATATCATCATTGCTCTGATCTTCAGCTTCCCATGCTGTAGTGAGATCTCCAAGTAGTACTAGACCAATTCCTTCTAAAGAATGATGTTCAAAATAGTCTCTCACCAAGTGATATAAATGGAATAAATCCACTCTATCTATTGCATGCAGAACATCCCATAGCCTATTAAACACCTTGAAGCTTTCATCATTTCTGTGAAACATCATATAACTTCCTTCTTTAGATTCCACAACTTTAAAAGTAGTAATCTGAGATCTATTCATCTTCATATCGAGATCTTCTTTTGAGTAATCAAAATCTACTACTCGAGATAGTTTCTTAATTCATCCTTTGTCTCAGTCCTTAATTCAACTTTTTCTTTCTTTGAAAATTTAACATCCGAAACTTCAATTTTATTTTCTTTTCAAACTCTTCTTTCTTTCGACTTGGTCAAAAGCTTCTTCTCTAAAGTCTTTAATGCCGCAACATCTTTCTTATAAGCTTCTCTCAAAGATCATATAGTCTTTTCATATTCACATAATTCAAACACGCAATCCTTTATATCCTCTCGCTTTTAAATATGCCATCATTGCATTCCTTTCTTTTGCTAAATTAGGTCTTCTTGACATATATCTAACAGAGTAGGTATCTGTAATGGTTCGTGACTTGACAGATCTAATTCATCTTGTACCTTTTGAGTCGCTTCTATTCCGAGCTTCTTGAGCTTCTGTTCTTCTCTATCTTTAGCATTTAACTCTTCTTGAACTTTTCTAGTGCGGTTTCATTCCTAGCAACTTCAATTGCTCTAAGTTACGCTAAAGTTAATTTCTTTTCTTAGTTTCAACCGTAACACCTTTCCCTTTATCTTTTGGATCAATTGCGGTTGAGAAGTTCTTTGTTGTTCTTCTTCTTGTATATCTCTAATAGTAACTCCTCCTCTTGGTTGTGACAAATCTAAAATTGTAGCAATTAATTCATCATCACTTGCAGAATGAATAGGTTTGAATGTAGCTTCCTCCTCTTCTTGTATAACAGTTGTAGAAGGACCAGCTTCTTCATCAAAATTCAATACTCGTGGTGTTATTACCTCTTGTCTAGAAGTATCTTGAAAAGCATCACTTTTATGTTAAGTACCTTGATCATCAGTACCTTGAACATCAGTACCTTGAACTTGTTCTTGTTCCTCAGTATCTGAAATAATCTTTTCTTCAGTACCTTCCGTTTCTTTCTTCTTCGTAACATCTTCTTTCAAATTTTCCTTTTCTAAATTCCTCCCCAAGTTGACAGAAGATGGTTTATGAACCTTCTTGCGTTTTAATTCCTTACGAAGTTTCTTTCTGCGCTTGTTTTCCTCTTTAACCCATAAATTATAACCTTGAATATATGGTTTAATAAAATTCCTTAACCACATATACTTACGTTTCAACTTCTTAAGCGCCTTTAGCTTGCTCTCAAAAGATTTCTTCAACCTTGTCAATTCCCTAGTTAAAGCATAATTGTTGAGAACTTGACCTTCGATTCCATAGAAACTTCATCTCCTTGAGAGGTGATTGAACTGTGTTGAGATTCATGGAGAGATGTTGTAGGTGTATAGACAACATGTTCCAAGCATCATTACTTTGTCGAGAAGCGGTACTCTTAGCAAAGACACTTGGCGATGCGGATCTTTGAAGCGACACGAGAGGTAGCACTTTGTGAAGCAGTACTAGGTATAGAAGCAGCACCTTCACTTTCCTCATCCTCTCCAGCTTTATCACGTACAGCTTGAACAACTTCCAGCATTGTAGGAGTCAATGGAGTATCTCCACCTCTGAACAAATCACTTCGCCAAGCCATAAATGTAAAGATTTTGGCTTGTTGCACAATAACATGTAACAAAGCAGCAGGTTTTGGAACATCAGCCAATTGCTTGTTTAAGAAAACCTGAACAAACCTTGGGTAAATCAACCATTTAGACCCGTATGAAATATGTGAAAGCATCCCATCCAAAATAAGCCTTGAAAAATTAAACACTACATTGGTAGCTAATCCAACCACAAAGAGATGCTATATTCGACCCAAACTGCTCCCAAGAAGTACTTTTAGAACTTATGCAATGGAGCAAGACATGAATCAAGAACTTCCATTGAGGACAAAATAATGCTTTCTTGAATGTTTGTTACACAAAGACCCTTCATAACCAAGATCTCTAAAAGTATCCCAAATTAGGTGCTTGTCAAATCGAATAGCCCTTCTTCATCACCAAATAATAAATCTTCTCGAATAGAAGCCTCGTAATCTTGATAGTCCGTCCAACCACGTTGATCTAATATAATATTCATCCTCTTCCATATTATCTCTAGCATTAGCCCAAAATTCTTGAATCCAAGGTTCAATAATATCCTACTCAACTAAAAGAGCATAACTAATAAGCGACCTAGTAAGATAATCAATGATATCATAAAAGCCACATTCACCCCGCCTTTCCAAATTAGCCACCATATTGTGCTTTGAAACAGTTAATCGATTCGCCATAGTTGAATAAGTGAGCATAATAAAGATTTTATCGAATAGTAAAGAGATGGTGATTGGGAGATAAGTATGGAAAAGATTCTAAGTAATAATATGAGAGGGAAAATCGGAAAGTAGGTATTTATAGGTGGGATTTGAAAAATCACAACCGAAATAACAAATTTACCGTTACTATCAATTACCCATCAATATTACCGTTGGAACAAGATTTTAATACGACAAACAAGACTTTCCACATAAGCAAGACTTTCCCAAGCAAGACTTTCGTGAAACACAAGATTTTGCCAAATTCCTTCATATAAACTAAGTATAAACAAGTATCCTCCCTCAAGCAATACACAGACTATACTAACACCTTATAGTCTTCCGATATGTGTCTAAAAACATATATATTTTACCTTGTTTAAACCCACAAAAACAGCCAAAAACACACAAATGGCCATATAAATGTTACAAATATCATTGAAATGTGTTTTTATGTGTTACAAGTACAAAAGGATTGAAAACTGTTGAAAAACAACAAAGTTTACATAATTCAGATTCAGTCCCCCAACTTTCAAAAAAAAATGGCAAAACAAGTCCCCGGGATTCTCAAAAATGGAAAATATTATTTATGGCCCTTGGTTAATAAAGTCATCATTTATGGTCCTTATAATTATTTTGGAAAATTACGACTTTGATCCTCGAATTTTCGCTTTGGCACATTTGGTCCCTTAACTATACCTTGGATCCAATTTAAATCCTAAATCTAATAACTATCCAAAACCCAAAATTAACCAAGCCCAATCCACCCACCCATATACCCCGGTCAACCCTTTTCCCTACAAAACCAAACGCCCATGTTTTCCATCCTTCCTCCAAATACCACCTCCACCATTACCAACTCTCTCTCGCAAACAACCCGCAACACTCAACCCCATGGACGGCTCAGATTGAAACTCATTTGGTACCTACTAATTGGATGAAGGAGATTGGCACAAAAGAAACACAAGACAAGGATAGAGAGAGGAAGACCCTTTTAGTTGTAGTATAAAAGGAACCATTGTATGCCATTGAAGGCAGTCTAGGATGATGTTCTAGCTCATGTTTTTTAATTTCATTGTAATTTCATTTACTTTTAATGTCAAGTTTTTAGTTAATGCAATTTTAAGTTTCTTTCAATTCCAATTTTTTTATGCTACCTTATTTAATCTGTCAAATCTGTTTTTTTTTACTTGTTGTGCTAGTGGAAAGTGATTTGGAAATTGTTTTAAGCTAGTTGTTTACGATTAGCTAGTGGTTTCAAGAGCTCAAAGTTTTTATCCTTTCAAAAATTCTGTTTTACCATCAAAAGTGGTGTTAGGATCAGTGCAAGTTTGGTCAAAAATTCAGATTTTGACCCAAGTTTGGGTCAAAATAGATTAGTTAACTCTCAAACTAGTTGAATTTTAGCTTCAAAATCTTTTGTAATAAGTTGAGTTGCACATTTGCTTTTCGAAATGGCCATGAAAATATTTCACTGTCTTGCAGTCTAACTGTCCCAAGCATCCCTCTTTTGAGCTTAGTTTTAGATAAGTTAGGATTAGATGTATGGTTTGATGTTTATTGCACAGTTAGCTTGTAGTATGATATTAATCTGTGTTAGCTTTTTGTGGTGATTGGAGCTTAATTAGGTAGCTTATTTATGCACTTAAAAACACCCATTTCGCCCACCTGTCTTGCATTAGTGCAATAGCCTATAGCTGCTGCATCATAGGCTTTTTCACGACTTATTTTTCATCAAAAGTTTCAAACTTTTCTTACATGATCACATGCCCATCTCAACATATCGAGAGTTTACTTACATCTAGATTAGTGTTAGCTAGTTTTTATTTGCACTAGAAATCGCCATAAACCCCATATCTGTTACTGTTTTCAAGCAAGCATACTAGCCTAAGTGGCTTGTTTGTTTGATTTTTCATTTGCTTATTACTTAGCCTTAGCTTATAAAATTTGGTACGCATAGTATTCAGTTGGTCACCTAGCTAATAGTATTTTTTAAAATTTTTTGTAACTGCTTATTAGTGCTTAATTTTAGGCCCCAAGTAGCCCCTTGACCTGCTTTCTTTGTCCCACATCAAAAACTTAGTAGCCATTTCTTGGTTTATTTTAGCTTTTATTAGCTTAATTAGGAATCTTAGTAGCTTTTAGATAGTATAGATTAGGTGTAGTAGTCTTTAGCTCATTTAATGCTTATTAGTGCTTATTAATGACTTTTCCATTGCTTATTTCCTCTTTTCTAGCTTAGGACTCCCTAGTTAAGCTAGCTTTTTCCAACCGCTTATCCTACTCATTCCCTTTTCTTGTCTGTTCCTTAGATTATTTTAGTTATTACTTATGCAAGATAGCTTATTTCCTCTTAATATTGCTTATTCATTGCTTCTTTGTAGCTTCTAGTTTGTAAAGGAAAAAATGAGTTGTTTGTTCTTGCTCTACTGTCCAAAACAGTAAGCAATAAGCAGTCCAACCTGCTTATTGCATGTTTTCATAAGTCAAGTTTTTAAGAAAAGATTGCTTATTTCATTTCCTTTTTAAGCTGCAAAAGAGAAAAATCAAGAAAAAAATAAATAGCAAAAAGGGTGGGGAGGCAGGCTCGAACCTGAGACCTCCCACCCTTTGAGAGTGACATAGTGAGTACCTGGAACCATTGCGCCCTTGGGTCTTTGACTGTCATATCTTGCACCAATTAATATCATATATACATTTTCACTTTTAAAGCTAAATAAGGCATTTTGCTTATCAACTGCTTATTCTTTACAGCTTTTTCAGTCTTTGTATTTTTCCTAGGTTTAGATTTAGTTTAAGTAATTTCCTGCAAAATTTCGTAATTTTCCTAAATGTTTTAGTATTTTTAATTAATTAATTAGTGTAAAATAGTTTTTAATTCGTAATAAATAATTTAAAAATCAAAAAAATACCCGGATTTTTCCTAAAATTATTTTTGGTCTTTTAGAATGTAGGAAAATTAGTTTTGTACTGTAGGACCTAAATTGCATCTTTTCACTTTTGAAGCTTCTGGATTAGCTTTCGGGTTTTTGCTTTTACGCTTTAGCACCCTAGGATTTAGTTTAGCATCATTTTATGGTTCCTTAGGCTTAGTAGTGGTTTAATAAGTGTTTACTTTGTTTTTCTTGCTTTATTTTCATTAACGTTTTAGGTTTTAATCGTTAAACGATTTTAAATATATAATTAAAATGACTTCAAAGTCTTTATTTTCTTTTATTTCCTTAGTTTAATCAATCATCACCCTTTCCTGTTCAATATCACCCGATCACAGATTCGTTGTATTACAGTGTTCACACCTCGTTGGGACTTAACGACCCGGGGAAACTCTGTACTCTCCTGGATAATTGCATTGCGTTCTCAAGTGATTGACTCTTGTTGACCATTCACTTGGTTAATTTGGATTGACGTCTGGGACCCGATCACCTCCCCTCAAACATAGCTTAGTAGTTAATCATTCCAATGCTCACGACCAAGTGATTGAATCGTGACACATCAAAACCTTTGTGAGTAAATCACCACATTGTCATCCGTGTGAACCTTAACAACATTGATGAGCACGTGCTCATAACAATCTCGATAAAGTGATGCCTAATCAATATGCTTTGTCTTGGAATGATACACAGGATTCTTCACAATACAAATGGTACTCTCATTATCAATATTGATAGGAGTATTTTGAAATTGAACCCATAGTCCAAGAGTTGATTCTGAGCCACAAAATTTGTCCACAACACTTGCTAAAAGACTACGTGATTCAGCTTTCAGTAGATGATGTTGCTGCAATTGTCTGCTTCTTGCATTGCCAGGAGACTAACCTTCTTCCAAGATATTGGCATCCACCAGTTGTTGATCTTCTATCATAATTATCACCTGCATAGTCACTATCTGAAAAAGCTTCCAAGTGAAAAGGTGACTCTTTAGGATACCACAACCCCAACTTAGGTTGTTGTTTTAAATAACAGAAGATACGCTTTACTGCATTCATGTGAGAGATCTTTGGTGAGACTTGATATCTTGCACATAGACAAACTGCAAACATGATATCAGGCCTTGATGCAGTAAGATACATAAGAGAGCCAATCATAGATCTGTATAACTTGACTTCAACAGTCAGTCCATCTTCATCTTTGCCCAATGAATTGATAGATTTAATAGGTGTAATGTGACCTCCATATCATCAAAATTAAACTTTTAAGTATGTCCGTAACATATTTGTCTTGACCGATAAAAATTCCTTCCTTTGACCGCTTAACTCAAGTCCTAAAAGAAAGTTAACTCTCCCATTGAACTCATTTGAAATTCCTTCGCATCACCGCTCAAACTCCTTAACCATGGATGCTTGGTAGCTCCAAATATGATATCATCAACATAAACCCGAACTAACATGATATCCTTCTTGTCTCTCTGATAAACAAAGTCTTGTCTATAGCTCCCTCCTATATCCATGCTGTAATAAGAAAGTAGAGAGCCTTTCATACCAAGCTCTAGGTGCCTGATGAAGGCCATAAAGAGCCTTAACCACCTTATAGACTTTGTTTGGATGTTTAGGATCTTCAAAACCTGGAGGTTGCTTAACATACACCTCTTCTGTTATAGTGCCATAAAGAAAGGCACTCTTGACATCCATTTGATAGACCTGAAAACCCATATAAGAAGCAAAAGCAAGAAATATTCTAATTGCTTCAATCCTTGCCACAGGAGCAAATACCTCATCATAATCTACTCCTTCTTCCTGTCTATAACCTTGAGCAACTAACCTTGCCTTGTTTTTGATAACATTGCCTCTTTCATCTCTTTTGACTCTAAAAACCCATCGGGTTCCAATAACTCTCTTCCCATCCGGAAGATCACATAAACCCAAACTTCTTGAAGTTTAAATTGAAGAAGTTCTTCCCGTGCATAGCTTCAACCCGCTTTCTTTGGTCAAAGCTTGAGCAATATTCTTAGGTTCCTCTTGAGAGATGAAACAAGTAAATAAGCATGTTTGATGGTCCTTATGATTCACTGCTTTTTATACACAAAGCTAAGTAAAGCATTGTGAGGTTTTGGGAAACCCTTAGCTTTGTGTCTTGTAATTACTCCAGTAGAAGGACCAATGATTTGATCACCGATGATTCTTATGAATTGTAAGATTGGTGACCTGGAACTCCATATGTATCATCCAAGTTAGTATAATCAAGACTGCATTGGAGTCTCGAGAAAATACCTTCATCTTCAAGCTCATCATCGGTTTCTTCTAACCTGTGCATGGTAGGATCAGCCAAATCATCTAAAGTATTGTCATCAGTGCATCAAGATTTGGTTGAAAGATCTTGTCCAAAGCACTGTGAGAAAATTCGCGATCTTGGTCTTCTTTGCCTCTTCATAAGTTCTCCTTTGTTCATCGCTGTAAGAATGTGCTAATACATCTTGAAGAAGCATCCGATTAAGTTCCTCTTGTATAGATTGATCCTCACAGATAATGAGGATTGTGGTGCAACAAGATTTTGTTTTGGAGAAACAAGATTTTGCTTAGGAACGATAGTACTTTGTTTGGACTTAAAGGATCTTCATCGAAACAAGATCGGGTCTAATATGAACTCCATGAACAACATATTGTGAATCTTCTCCATGATACATGTGTTTGTTCTCTTCTCTTACAGTACATAGTTCATGGATGGAGTTAAAACTTCAAGATCAAACATCCAATCGTGACCTTTACCCTTCGATTCTCTTGATCTTCTAAAACTCAACATGAAGACAATCTTGAACCTTCTTAGTAACTTTGTTGTAGACCCTAAAGACTTTCTTTGTTGGTACAATAACCCAATAAATAACCTTCTTCGACTTGCCA
Source organism: Chrysanthemum lavandulifolium (assembly GCA_022545495.1). Taxonomy (NCBI): domain Eukaryota; kingdom Viridiplantae; phylum Streptophyta; class Magnoliopsida; order Asterales; family Asteraceae; genus Chrysanthemum; species Chrysanthemum lavandulifolium. Next base: position 170,110,123 of record CM040246.1, read on the forward strand.
TCAAACTTACCCAAATTATCAATGGTGTTTAAAATAGTGAGAGGACATCAAAAGGCTTCAAGAATCGTATGTTGGGTTTGTTGCCCATCAAGAACTCATAAGGTGTCTTCATTTGTGGTTTTGTGACGATACTACATTAAGAACATAACAAGCGTGATTACAAATTTCGGCCCGAATTGAATAGGTAGTTGAGAGTCCGCAAGCATAGTTCGGCCGCTTCAATCAAAGTCCTATTTTTCCTTTCTCGCAACACCATTTTCTTTGTGGTGTTCTTGCAATCTCGAACTCCCTTTTGATTCCTTTGTTAGCACGAAGTCATCCATAAGATTATTCTTGAATTCATCCCATTGTCACATCTAATACCTCTAACTTTGAGTCTTAATTGGTTTTCCGTTGCTATAATTAGAGTCCGAATAGCATCAAAAGTGTCATCTTTAAAGCCCAAGAAAATACCCAACTAAATCTCGCAATCATCTATAATAACTAAGCAGACTTCTTCTTGTTTAAACTTGCCACGAGAGACAGTCCAAATGTATCCATATGTAACAACTCCAATGGTTCTCTTATAGGTCTTTCCTCAAGCTTCTTGCATGAAGCTTTATGTTGTTTACCCTTCTTGCATGCCAAACATGAATGATCATTCTTGTAAGTCTTTGAAGGTAAACCTCTAACTAAGTTGCCTTTGACCAGTTTGTTGATATTTTTGTAGTTAACATGGCCTAATCTTCTATGCCACTGATGTGCTTCTTCAGTTGATGCTTTTGCCACTAAACAGGTGGCCCTTCCATAAGAGTGAAGACTCTTCATATCCAGACTATACACATCATTTGTCCGTGGTACTCACGAGTACTACCAAGTCATCGACAATGTGTTTGAAGTCGATGAAAGAATAAGACATTCGTGTCGTGAATAACACATGATGCTTTTTATCACAGATTTGAGAGACCGACAACAAGTTGAACTTTAGCTTCTTCACATATCTAACATTCTCAAAATCGATTCTTCCACTTTGATTGTTCCTTTCCCAGAATCCTTCCTCCATTGGGATCATTCCCAAAAGCAACTCTTCCTCCACTAATAGATCTAAAATCGAGCGTGATCTCTTTATCTCTCGTCATCTTGCCGAGCAACCACTATCCACAATAAGATGATCTTTAAGCTCCTCTTCCGGGTTGCCACGCACACAAAGAAAAGAGTTAGAAACTTTTAGGAACCCAAGCCATTATCGACTTGTGTTCCCTTGTGGTGTTACAAACTCAAATTCCTTGAGTATGTAATTCCCATTATCCTTCAAATGATGATCCAAAATTATCTTTTGGTTTTTAGCATGTGGATTTTCAAAACTTTCGGTTTTCAACATAAATCTCTTTCACCGTTATTAGCATTTTCTTGTATCACAAAAACATCTCGATTCACTTTTTCTCGAACGTCTTCGTTTGTCCCTCAAGGTGCTTTCCCTTTTAACCCATTCGGTTTAACAGTGGTTCTGTGATCTAGATCCCTTATGTGTATTGGAATACCTTCTAGGTTGATAGTGAGATTTCCTAGGATTCCTATTCCAAGTAGTATGATCGATTACCTTGTTTAAAGCAAGACTTTGGAAAGTCTTGTGAGATCTTGAAGGTCTTCTCGATGTGGATATCTGTGATCCGGTGTGAAGTTTCGTGATTAATCCTATTTGAATTATTCCAAACCGATTTATGCTCTCTAGGTTTCGGTTGGTAGACTTATTCCTTGAAACTTGCTTAGATATTCGAGTGTTTGTCACAATCTTTGATTAAGTGATGAGGACTATAACACACAAAACACGTTTTGACCCATATGTCCAAAGTGATTTCTTCTATGTCTATGCCCAAAATTATTTTGCCTTCTTGGTGAATGATAAAACTGTTTTGACCAAAGTTATCCCCAAAAGGTTTAGCAAGATTGTTTTGAAAAGGTTTTGCGGAAGTATTGCTTGTTGAGCAAAGACTTTGTTTTAAAGGTACCGCTTGATTTTGAACATTATTTTCAACAACTTCTTTGGGTTTCTCGGACCTAGATTGAGCTACAAGCTTCTTCCTAAACTCTAGACCTGCTTACTCCAAACGAGAAACATCGGGCCTAGAGGGTTGGTGACTAATGGATGAGGAACAAGATGATAACCATTGTCTTTCTTATATTCGGGAGGTGGTTCACTTATTGAGCCCTCATTACTAGATGTATCTACATAGTTAATGAGTTCATCATCACTAGTGGTTATGTCCTCAAAAACACCATCATCCCGATCACTAGGTTGGTTTTCATCTATGTTACTAAAGTCCATTCCAAATCCTAAGCTTTGTTCTAATGTAAGCCCTTCTCTGCTTTTTCAACATAAGCAACATGAGACAAGCGGACTCTCCCCAAGCAAAGAAACTTAGCTAACAAATCATCTCTTTCCTTAGTTAATTTCTCAATTTGAAATTTTACAGCTTTAGTTTCCATTCACTAAGTTTTAACGATAATCATGTTGTTCATATTTTTGTTGAAGCCATTTCATTATTTTCATGAGTTAATATTTTGGCTTCCATAGACTCTAAAGTGATTTGATAACCTGCTACCTTAGACCTAGCCGTAATACAATTATCTCTTTCAATCACATAATTGTTAAGCAATTTTAGATAAAACTCATAACAGTTTGAGCATACCTCAGAGATAGGAGACTGAGTTGGTGAAGTAGCCACCATAGCAAGAAGAACAAGATCATCTTCACTTTCTTCGCTCAATCAAATCCTCCAAAGCCATCATCGATTCCAAAGCAAAGATGTTCGATTCTTCATCAAAAGCATGCTCCAATCCAATGCTTCCACCGTGTCTTTAACTTCATCTTCCATTGCTACCATACAAGAAGTCACCGGTTCATCATCAAATTCTTCACTCCACCAACTTCGATAGATTCTCCTGAGCAACCAAAGCCTTTGTTTCATTCATCGAATTTCTTTAAGCTCAAGTTTTGGCTTCTCGGATGTTCTGTTTGCTTGATACTTAGCAAACCCGCACTCCTTGCAAAGTGACCGATCTTTTGACAATTGAAGCATTCAATTTGAGATTTGTCAAAAGTTATTCCTTGTTTTGGTTTGAAATCAATACTTTTGCCTATCTTCTTCATGTACTTTTGATCCTTGCGTTGATCATAGCAACTTGCCACCGATATCAATTTCTTCAAGTGCATCTTGTTCAATCATGCTAGATCCTCTTCATAAGTAATGATGTAAGCTTGCTTGTTGTGCAAAAAGGAGCACACAACTTCATCCGAGTGCAAAGTGGTAGATGGTGGGGCCTGCTGAGCATATGAAGGGGATTGTAAATGCAGATTTGAGAAGCAAGATTTGAGAAGAAGCGATGCTTTTGAAGTCTTGCTCTTCTTTTCATATGATAGAAAAGCAATCTTGTGAGATTTGGAATTGGGTTGACCACTCATCTCATGTTCATACACCTTGATTGATGATAGAGATCATCAAAGTCCATAACATCCAATCCTTGTTGTCCTCGATCATGGTAGCAATCACATGCCATGTAGATGGCAAACTCCTTAAAACTTCAAATTAGCATCCTCAATCGACACTTCGCCTTGTATAACTCCAACATGTTGAGGAGATTTTGAAACCTATCATATGCGACATCAAGACTCTCTTTCTCCCTCTTGTGAAAGTTTCAAATCATTGTTTGACAAGTTTCATGCATCTTCTTAGAGGCTTCATTCCTCCAAATCTGGTCTTGAGAGCAGCCCCAGTCGCTTAGCATCTTTAGCATCATGAAATTTGAGAAGATGACCATCCGGAATGGCGATAAGAGAATATTTAGTGCCTTTCTTGATTCCTAATGGTTGTTCTTTGGTAAGGCGCCTTTGGTGCGGTTGGTTGTCCAGAATACTAATGGGTTCAATAACTACTTCATTCCCATTAACAATTACATTCCATAAAGCATGATCTCAGTAATGGCAATATATTGCCTCATCTTCATGCACCGAGATCATATTCTCCTTCTTGATTATTGGAATTACGAGTGAGGTGATTGAGGGTGGTGGAACAACTTCATCGACATCTTGAATATTGTTGAAGTAGGGTTTCTTCCTAGTCGGAGTTTCCACAAGCTCGATACCACTTGTTGGATCGATATACTTTAATCAAACTAACTTAAACTAGCTTGTTAAGGTTTAATAACCTCGGATAAATCCTAAGTTATTAACAAAGAAACACCGAGCAATCTTTATTAAGTGCACGCGAATTTACTTAACAAAGCTAAGAAGAATAACTTTATTATAAACTCTAAATCGCTTATTATGCGGATACTCTAATACAACTCTAAGATAATCGAACTTTTCTCTAAAACACTAATTCGTAAACTCTAAAACTCTTTCTGTAAAATCGTACCTCTAATGCCAATCTAGGAGTCCTTTTATAGGCTCAAGGATATCCTAGTCGGTTTACAATTTGTATTCTTGTACGACAAGTAATCTAAACATGGAATACAATTCTTTCCATAAACGAATATAACAGTTCTTTTGTTCTTGCAGTACTTTGACTTCATAGTGTAGTACTTTGACTTTGTCTTTAACAAGATTTGACTCTTTGACTTCTTCCAAGATTTTGCGACTTTACAAGATTTCATATATTCAAGACTTTCATATC